>JAEQML010082745.1:0-10709 GCA_016904865.1 Pissodes strobi | reverse complement strand
AGCAACAGTAAATGTATAAGCTATTTGAATCGTTCTTCCGTATCCTACAATCTTACAACCTACAAGAGAAATACTATTGAATCACAAAAGTGTTTACATAATATAATCAATCGCTAAGCGATGACGAAGGAAATATATATTAATCGGCCTGCAGGTCTTACTAGAGATATTAGCTCAATTTACAACTATAGCTGAGTAGCCTCCCGTATGGGACCTCAGTACCTGCTGGCGACGTCTGGCTAACCAATACTAAACTCTTCAGTTTTGAATGTATTGTAGTATTGTCACAAGTGTGGAACGACAAATTGCGGTGCGTGAGACAGTAATTTAATTAATTGTTATACTAATGAAGGTTGTACGGCACAACTCGGTTTAGGAATTGGGATCGAGGTTTTCTCTGCCATGCTCTCTTCCCTCGTGAATTCCAGGCGGAGTATGGCACGCTTTTCTTTAATAAATTAGGCGTATTAGGAATCTGTGGTTTAATTTACATGACGCACCTTTCCCTCAAATTTCCCTAATTGTGTTTAGTCGAAGCGCAATCCGAATAATTTCAAATTGTACAAGATATAATAATAACACAACGTAGGTATTAATTTTCTTTTTAATTTATTGTGACGATCATTGGTAAAATAAAGACAAAGCTCAACTTATCTCATTCAACTATGTTGAATCGACCCGGGTACGTTATACTACAGATTTTGGTGCCGTGACCAGGATTGCGTTTGTTCGACGGACATTGTGGAAGTTTGAGCGAGAAGGTGTTGCATTTTCTACAACAGAAGAGCCCACTATTAAAAGAACAATCAGTTTCTAATTAAGCCTAGCCATTAAAATAAATACCTGTATAGACATGTATGTTTCAAGTAAATAAGCATTTATTTATTTTTCTGAAGGAAAAATCATGTGCAAAATCAAGATCGACGCCAATGTTTGAAATTTCAATTATTGCAGTTTTAGACCCGATGTCGATCGTATGATACCTATAAAAACCAGCTTTTCGACAAGCCTTATCGTTTTTGCGCCAAAATACTTCCAACGTTCTAGAATGTTATGTCACCCTTGTCCGGTGCCTCAAAGTGTAAACATCTGATTGTAGTTTTTTTTTTCAGGCCTAAAATGTTGATATATTATTTGCCCAGATATAAATGTAATATTTGATTTTAATTTGCAAGAGCAATTGAAGAGTAGTATCGGTACGAATGACCGCAGCCTATTTAATTATTGTTTAGGGGCGATATCATGAAATTAAAGAAGCTATTCACATCTTTATAAAATATGGCTTATTAAATATTTTGGCAATAAAAACAAAATATTTATTCGACAGACCCCTATAAAATTCAGATCCGGATTGTTTTATACATATACATAATACGTATATGGTTTTATATAACACGTAACTGATAATACTTTTTCTGCGATGTTTTGACATTTTAAGTGCGTTTATACAGAACATGCATAACTACCGATATTGGTAAAATGTTATATTGCATATTTGGGCTGCGTTTACACCCAGATATATTAAATCAGCATATAATTATACAATAATTAGGAATTAAGCAGCAGGACTAATTTTATACCAAATTTATGTCCGCTTGATTTGTCAGCTCTGCTGTCAATTTTTGCGATAGGCTTGTGTTGTTTGTTTTTTTTTTAAATTGAGTGGCTACAACCCCGTGTCATTTTGAATGATCCACCGTTGTCGTGGCAGGCGCATGGTTTTTTGTTTATTTTAAATTAATGCTTCGTATCGAATTAAAAATGAATAATAATAATAATTCATGGGATTGAGGTATGCAAACCGCCGTTTCTTGACGATGAAAAGTAAGAGAGATAAATGCGCCCTTGGTTGTTTCATTTGGATTAGTTAAGAGAGTACCGCGCGTAGTGCGTTTGTTTTGTTAGTTTGGAGTAGTGTTGTGTTAGGCAGAGTGGTTCAAGCTCGTAGCGCGCTTGTTAATTTACTTTGGTTAATTAGAATTACTCCGGGTTAGTTTTGATTAGTCTTGGTTAGATTGGGTTAGTCTGGGTTAGAGTTGGTTAGTCTGGGATAGTGTAAATTAATTTGGGAGTAGTATTGATTAGTGTAGATTAGTTTGGAGTAGTGTTGGTTAGGTTCGGGTTAGTTTTGATTAGTCTGAATTAGCTGCGGTTAGTTTAATTGTTTAGTTGGTTTGACAAGTTATACTACTTTTTGAAACAAGCATCTGACCTGGGACATTTATCTACTTGAAAAAAAAAATTGTTAAAATTGGAAGCGTGCTCGAAGTGAAGGTTTGCGCATGTGTATATGTATATATGTGTGTAAGTGAATATGTACACATGTATATCCAATAAAAGTGATAATCGTTAATGGCTTGTTTGGAACCGTTTACTGCTGGTCTACGACCTGTTACAGAATTTGCTGAGATGTCGAGCTCTGACTCTCCTAGGCGAGTCGGAGCGCCTGCGGGTTTGAAAGCGGATCAGAGGGCAGTCGGAGCACAAAAGGAACTGCCCGTAGTAGTGGACAACAATCAGGCTGGGATTGAACCAAGGCCTTTCACAGTACCACCGGCTCACAATACGGAAATTCAAGACGAAATGGCAGCTACAACAACCGCCTCAGTGAGTGACGTGATTAGGGGCGTATTGCATTGAGATGGCTTCACGAATTTTATCGTAAGATGTTTACCAAGATTAGGCTAGTGAGTGCAGATGTTTGTTTTTTCAAATTTTATTAAAATTGTTTCACATACATATTTTCCCGTTATCGAAATAGTTCATTCATTTGCCAGACAAATGTGGCTGGATTTAGAAATCAAAGATTGGTACTGTATACGAAGTATGTTTAAAATGGAGAAGCTTACAGACTATATAATAATAATAAACCTAACATTTAGACTAACAATTATTGAATATAAAAAAAAATGGTGCGAGTTCCAGAGAAAAATGTTCTTAGTAATCGATACAAAATACACCAAGAAAATATCCTATATCAATAAGAAACTTATAAAAAGAACAGGAAAATGAAACCTAAGTCTGGTAGCTCTCGGGAATTCGTAAACATTGTGGAAAACCAATCTTCTCGATCTTTTGATAAAGTTGAATCGAATTGTTTAAATAAAGGTCTGAATTTTGCATTACCTCCACCAAAGAATAACAATTGATATTGTCGGTAATATAGAAAGCTGTATTCAACATCTTCCTGATTATAGTAAAAGATTTGTTAGAGAAGCTTGCAGAAATTAGATCTCGAAAAAAAAAATTAATAATAATGTTAACTCTCGACCTGTAAAAGAGAATAAGTATAATCAAGAGATTAAAGGAGAAATATATTTTCTATCTATAAGCTGACAAAGGTAATAAGGTTGTTATATTGGACAAAAGCGAATATTTTCAAAGAGTTGATAATTTAATTTAATCCGGGCTTTATAACAAAATCACAAGGAATCCATTATTTAAGATGATAACACAAGTCGAAACACACTTTGCAGAAATGTAGCAACCTTGTCTCTGATCAACTTGAATACAGATTGTATGAGAGCAATCCTACTATGCCGAAACTATATTGGCTCCAAAAGATTTATAAAACTAAGAACGCAATGCGTTCCATAGTCTCGGCAAGAGGATCACCAACTTATAATATATCCCAGTGGCTAGCAAACCAGTTTGAGAATTTACCAATAAAACAACAGAACGTGCCTCATTCAATTTTATATCGTAACATTTAATTTTATAGTTAAAACAGAGTTTTTTCTTCTTGACTCAAAATGGTGCGGAAGTTAAATTCATTGAATTTTGATTAAATCATGTTCATTTTTAGGGGTTTTCTTGACGCGCTTTCGCCATAATGTCAAGTTGTCGAAGAATCAAATTATCATTGGATTTCATAAACAAGGTTCAGGGGGCAAATCTTAAAAGGTGAAATTTTCATCTGGTTTGATGTTAGTTCATTGTGCCCCAGTGTACCAATTCCATAGACCTTGCAATACCTTGGTGAATAACTTGAGATGAATAGTTTCGTTAATACTAACCCAAGAATATTTAACTTTAACCAATCTGTTTATCGTCATTCTTAGCTAATCTTTTATGAGTAATTTTGAAAATTTGAAAATGATATGAGTCAGAAGTTTGAATATTTTCCAAGGGTATAGAACAGGTATGTGGTACAAGTATGTGAATGTACTTTAATTAGGAGCGATAACTAACCCAAGAACTTGATATTTCTGGAGAAAGTACTGCCACTAACTCCATATCCCACTCACAAATTTTTCTGACAGAATGGCGAATTAATAATTTTGATTGTTTGTTTTTATTCCTTAAAACGTCTGAGGCACTATAGCCGCCGCAATCCTAATGTAAGTTATAAACAATGGCTCATATTAAGTATGGCAGAACAGAAAAATCAAGTGTTGCCGAGCACGCTTTTGAAAATAATCATAGAATAACAATAAGAAATTAAAATTGGTGCATAATGTATCTGATACGAATGCGAAAGTATGGAAGTCATTGATTATCGGTCTGAACCATAGCTTTAGTTTTTGATTTGATTGTTGCCATATAATTAATGCTGTGTATTTTTCTATTTGGACATTTTGATATAGTTGTAAATTTTAGTTTATTGATCTGTAAGTTTGTTAAGCATCGGAAAACTTTTGATGACATATTTATATTGCTGTCAGTAGTACACACATAGTTAGGATGTTGAAAGATTATCTCTCTTCCTTCTGTTTGGTCTTTCGAAAATCTTCCAAAGGGGCGTTCTGAGATAACCCACCTCTGTAAAATACTATTTCATTGAACTTGATACATAATTTTTGAGACACCCTATATATGTATATATTTTGAGACACCCTTTATACATGTAAAAGATAAATCAAGTCATAAATTCAAGTCGAGTTTTTGCGAGGTTTTTTGGAGGAGATCCGAAGGGTATTGCTCGAGAACGGAAAAATAGAGAGTCAGAAGTTAGCCGAGTGTACGGTTTAATTTGGTGAATTGTTTTGCTTCTGTGTTGCAATATTATGTCATTACAAGTCGGTAAAATGAAACTTATAATATTGTTATTAACATAATTTGTACCATTATATATTTTATACTCATTGATAATTCATATTTGATGGTGTAGCGTGTGTATATATTTTGATATTGTTATTAACATAATTTGCATAAATATTTCTCCTATTTTCATTGACAATTCATATTTGATGGCATAACATATGCATATATTTTGATATTGCTATTAACATAATTTCACAAGTATATTTTATTCTCATTGATAATAATTCATATTTGATGGCCTAATATGTGTATATATTTTGATATTGTTATTAATATAATTTGCATAAATATTTCTCATATTTTCATTGATAATTCATATTCGATGGCATAACATGTATATATATTTTGATATTGTTATTAACATAATTTGCATAAATATTTCTCCTATTTTTGTTGATAATTCATATTTGATGGCCTAACATGTGTATATATTTTGATATTGTTATTAACATAATTTGCACGAATATTTCACTTATTCTCATGGATCATTTATATTTGATGGTATACCATGTGTATATATAATTTTAATGAGATCGTTTTATGCTGTGGATAACACTGTGTTGGTTGCTGTCTTTTCGTGCTGTTAAATTCTTTTAACAAATGTTATATTTTTAATGATTTGCTTTTGTATGCAAACTATGTTAAATTTAAATTAGCATTAATTTGTAACCTTGATTTTGACTTGATGCCAATTGCTTATAAGCACCCGAAATGATAAAAGATCTGTAGCCTGTGCACAATTACACAGATTAAAACCATATATTCATAATTGAAATATATTATATCGAAATGACTATTAGTAATAAGCAACAGTAAATGTATAAGCTATTTGAATCGTTCTTCCGTATCCTATAATCTTACAACCTACAAGAGAAATACTATTCAATCACAAAAGTGTTTACATAATATAATCAATCGCTAAGCGATGACGAAGGAAATATATATTAATCGGCCTGCAGGTCTTACTAGAGATATTAGCTCAATTTGCAACTATAGCTGAGTAGCCTCCCGTATGGGACCTCAGTACCTGCTGGCGACGTCTGGCTAACTAATACTAAACTCTTCAGTTTTGAATGTATTGTAGTATTGTCACAAGTGTGGAACGACAAATTGCGGTGCGTGAGACAGTAATTTAATTAATTGTTATACTAATGAAGGTTGTACGGCATAACTCGGTTTAGGAATTGGGATCGAGGTTTTCTCTGCCATGCTCTTTTCCCTCGTGAATTCCAGGCGGAGTATGGCACGCTTTTCTTTAATAAATTAGGCGTATTAGGAATCTGTGGTTTAATTTACATGACGCACCTTTCCCTCAAATTTCCCTAATTGTGTTTAGTCGAAGCGCAATCCGAATAATTAAAAATTGTACAAGATATAATAATAACACAACGTAGGTATTAATTTTCTTTTTAATTTATTGTGACGATCATTGGCAAAATAAAGACAAAGCTCAACTTATCTCATTCAACTATGTTGAATCGACCCGGGTACGTTATACTACAACCTATATCTAACTATTTTTGAAATATTGACAGTTGAAAATGGAAATTTTTGTCTCTAGAATCTAAACGGCTTAACTTAAAGCAAAAGGGTTTGAGCGTTCCTATATTACGTTTTCGTAATCTATCGTCTGGCATCAACTTCCTGTTTAACCGGAAGAACCTTTAAAAGCTGAAAGTTGATGCCATACGATAGATTATAAAAACGTAATAAAGAAAAGTGCAAGCCATTTCGCTCTAAGTTAAGCTGTTTGTGTACAGCTTGTCAAAATTACAAAAATTTCAACTATCAATTATTAAAAAACAGGTAGAGATAGGAAGATAGCATTACACATAAAATATGTTTAGAATTTCCCATATAATGTGAAAATGTAATAATATATAATATATTCCATTTGAAAAACAGAACATATATCAACATTTGACGTTTATGATGCTCATTTGCTTTTAGCAATATTTTTTTAAAGGATAATACGTCAAAAACCCCACACCTTTTGTACTTACCTTTTGTTCGTAGCCGCTTAATTACCTTTCCATCAGGTATGGTGCAAAATATAAAAAACCTTTTGGTCCATCTATAAATTTCATCGCAAGTCTAGTACTAGTACAGGAGCATCCTGTGCAAATACCGCGACTCTTACGGATATTCTCATCTTCATAAAAAAAAGAGAATATTCGTTAAAGCGTTAGCGATGAGTAAACGAGGTTTCTTTAATCGTCTGTTTTATTTCTGCTTTAGTCCTGCGTTAATTAAATTATCTCTCTTATGACTTATTCTTATTATACCTATTATTTTGAATACATAAATAAAAAAATATATTAATCTGTTTAAATTGGTGAAATAATTAATTCTATAAAATTTTCTCGGATTCCTATTTATCGATAACGAAGAAGTGCATTCATCATTCATATAATGCGGTCTTAACCATAACGACTCGCTCGGCCACGGTGTAATAGAGTTATCTCTCTATCTTGAAGGAAAAGAAAAAGGTTCTTATTTTTAGCCTGTTCATGCGATGTACCTACATCATGAATTTTTGGATACCATCGATTACAACTGAGTAGGTCATGAGGCTGATAGCAATCGCCTATCGAAACATCGGCAAAAATTGAAGTGTAATTGGTAATAAAGCCTGGCCTAAAATTGCTGACAATTTTCCTTAGAAAAATTGTAACAACAGGACGTGACTTCTGCAGAAATAAGATTTTATTGGTGTTCTTCTGAAGAAAATGTTTTGCGGTTACATATAGCAAAATTTTATTTTAAAATAAACCTTGTTAGAGTTACTAATAATGATTACTTTATTAATTCTGGTGAGGAATGCCAAGGTGATCTACCGCCTGCAGTCAACAGGTTGATTATTATTTGCTGTTACGTATAGAATTGTTCGCAAAAAGTTAAATATAAAATATGTAATACATGGTCAACTTCTATAGAATGAAAGAACTAATACATGCCTAATTAATTAGACTATAGATAGGGGTAGGGATAAAAAAAATAGAAAATTGAAATAAGCTAGTACACTTCTTGTTACCTATCCTAAATGTGTTAGAATGAAAATGTGTTTACGCTATCTCGCAGATCCCGCTATCAAAAAGAAATTGGCGAGGAACTTGGTGTTATCCAGTCAACAGTATTTGAGACTGCAAATGCAGTAATTGACACCGTAAATGCGCAAGCATATGAATGGATAAAGTTCCTAACTACTAGTAATAAAATGACGGAGACTAAACAGTTATGGCAAAGCAAATTTACGATTCCAACAGTGGTGTGATTAATTTCACTCATGTAAAAATATTGAAACCAACACAGCATGGAGATGAGTACATATACCGAAAAGGTAGACCTACTCTGAACAACTGCAGGTAAGCGGGGCTTGAAATGTTTAACATCACTCACGTGAACAACATCCGCCATTACACTTAAACAAGAAATAAAAACCATTCATTACAACGGTGCAGGCACGCTCAGTATTTTTTAACAGTATGTTTTTTCCTTAAAGTAAAAGGGAAAATTTATGTCAATTTGCTTTGATGTGTAATAAATGAATCTGGCTAAACCATCCAGCCAGAGCTGGAGTAACCCTCACAGATGGTTACATCCTTGTTGGATCGGTGCTACTATTCGGATGAAACCTCCAGTAAGGCGAGTATGTACTCCTGGAAATTTCGAACTTCCACATAAAATAAAATTTATAAAAATTATGAACTGCACGGTTGATATTTTACGCAAGGCTGTTTCGTACAATGAAAGTATAACCGGTTTCTATCAGGGGGACCAGGCCTACATCCCAAACCACGCTTTCACGTACAGGAACACTCCAGAGCCCTAGTAGAAATTGATCTTTCACTATACGAGCCACCCATGCACTTTACCAACCGGCCAGACCTTCCGATTTCGCTCCAACGGAGCCCAACACGTTTTCACCAGCGAATCACGTGCACTAGCCGTGCAGACGTCAAGGTATAAAACCAGACCTCCATCCAAAGTGTGAACGCCACCAAAGTTAAACCGGAAGTCCCCCACTCTAAGATGCTCTTTAAAAACAAACTTGAAGTTTGAAATAGGTATTTGTGGATTTTTCATCACCTTGGTTGAATAAAACTATGTACTCCTTTTGAGAATGGTTTTCATCACTGCCTGGATATATAAACACTACTCTTCCTAACTGCCATTAATTAATGTAGTGCATTAGTAGATTGTTTTGGCCAATTAGAACTATAACTCCAGGCTGAACAAGGATCGGATTTTTTTTTCATCTCAACGTTTTAGCACAGAATTACAATCAGAATATTCACATGGCAGCAGTATGATTGAAATAAACCATCCAAATTTCGTTGACGCTATATATTGTATATTTCATATTTAATGATTATTGCTTAATTACCTCTATGCATTTGTAAGTAGAAGTCCATTTTTGAAGTGGAGTTGCTGGAGACTCTAAAATATATTTTTGTATAAGAGAAATACATTAAAATAACAAAAGTACGTCAAAATTACAATAAAAGTCAAAATTATACAGAAAATTTTAAAAAACTCACCACACACTACTTAGCTACAATGTTGTATGTTTACATAGCAAACAATTACAAAGGAAATAAATAAATTAACAAATTGGTACACGTCGCGACATCCAGTAAACACAGTTAAAACTAAGGTTTTTAAACATTGAATTAAAAAGAAGGAATATATAACGGTGAAGGCGGAACATGCTCGAATTATCAATGGTCGTAGACAGAGTACTATAGTAGTAATACCCCGTATTTGGTGAAAATGAAAATACTCTAGGGCAGATTAGTTAAGAAAAGGGAAAAGGGGGGGGAGAAGGGTGAGAAATTAGTATTTGTCAAGGAGGGTATTAATTATTTATTTATTGGAATTCGGAAGGCTGTGTGACTTAAGGAGTTAAAAAATAGATTACTATCAAACTTAGTCTGTTCATTAACACAAACATAATCTGGTGATTTTATGGCCTTGTTAATTTCAAGGATTTCTAGAAGGTCCAACCTTAAGCCTTTCTGGCAAACATGAAGAACTTCCGCGCCTGCCTCCGGTACGAATCTATGTCTGGCCTCGATAATATGGTTAGCGAATGGAGAAGAAATATTAGTAATAAACTTATTTAAGTTATTTTCAATAGTTTAGTATGTTCTTTTACCCTTGTTTCAATTCTCCTTCCGCTTTGTCCAATGTAGCACACCTTACAGTCAGGATGAGAGCATTTGAGTCTGTAAACGCCAGATCTGTGGGTGGCTAGAATATTATCTTTGGTGTTAACCAGGTGTTTAGATAAGTTGTTTGAAGTACGATAGCACACACACAATTGTTTATCCGAATCCCTCAAAAAACTCTTAGCAACTTGATTGGATAATTTATCAAAATATGTAATACTTCTGTATACTGTTACTTTATTATCTTTACATAAAAGTTTTTTGTTTAACGATTTATTGAGGTGTTTAAAATAAATTTTATTAATGATATTATCAGGATATCCGTTGTTTTTAGAAATTTGAAATATAGTTTTTAATTCTTTTTGAAAGTCATTGGGGGAAAGAGGAATATTAAAAAGTCTGTGAAATTAATTAATTAATATTAAAAGTCTGTGAAAAAGTGAATTAAATAGAGAAATATAGATAAAAATTAAATTTAGTTCCAATAGTAGGTAG
>JAEQML010082744.1:0-10710 GCA_016904865.1 Pissodes strobi | reverse complement strand
GTGTCTTCTTCTCTATGATCTTCAGCTCCCACTTTTTGAAGTATTACGCTATCTGCCTGACATGTTGGCCTATTTTCTGCGTGACCGCTATCTGCTGGGTCGAAGATGTATAGACCGCTAGGTCATCCGCGCGAAGAGTGCTATTTGGTTGTTTTGATTCCTTGGTACGTCATTGATGGATATGTTGAACAGCGTCTGCGAAATCACGCTTCCTTGAGAGAGACCCTGCCTTATTGTCCGTGTCCTTGATTCTGTTCCGTTGATCAGCATTGTTCTCGTCCTGGTCTTTAGGTAGCTCATGATGATTCTCGTGATGACCGGTAGTGTTATCCTTGCTTCGTGCATCTTGGTGACCATGGCCTCCTGCCATACGGTGTCATAAGCATTCTCCTGATACAAAAGTGCGTGGTCTTCCTGGTGTTGTTTGCTGTGGTCCACTAATCTCGCAAGCTGCATGGCTGTTGTTTTTCCTCGTTAAAATCCGAACTGCCCTGTCATGATGGTTCCCAGTGTTTGGAGTTCCGTGTTGATCCTTTTGTTGAGCACTTTTTCGAAGACCTTTCCAAGGGTGGGTAGCAGGGAGATGGACCGGTACCATGAGGTTTGGCTTATCTTCTTTCTTGGTTTGGCGATGACGGTGATCCTGGCAATTGTCCATGCCCTCGGGAAGTAGCGCAGTCTAATCGAGGCATTCATGATGTATATTAGCTGGACAAGGGCTATATTTGGCAGGAACTTGGTCTCTTTCATGACAATTCCGTTCGGTCCTGGCGCTTTGTGCGGTCTGACCCTGCTTATGATCCTCCTTAGCTCTCTGGGCTCGTGATTATTCTTCTCGTCCATTGTCCTCTGCACTTTCTTTCTGATTCTCCGTCAGGCTGCTGATATTGGCGAAGTATTCCGTGAATGCCTCCACCTTTTCTGCCCTGTCCGTGATAATGCGTTCTACGCCGTTTCCCGTCACTTTGATCGGCGGGACTGTCCAGGGGCTGTTCCTGTTCTTCATTTTCTTGATGTGCTTCCAGATATTCCTTCGGCTTGCGTCTGTGATTTTGTTGTTCCAGGCATCGTTGTTATATGAATCCAGCATGGCTCGGGTAAGTTCGTACTCTACCAGGTAAGCTGCTCTATCATTAGGGTCACGTTTGTTCTGATATGTCCTGCGTAGTTGGTCCCTTCTCGCGATTTGTTCCTGAATATGTAGGGGTGGCTTGTCCTGCTTGAGGTCAGGGTCCTTGGGTATATTGTGTTCCTTCGCAGTGCTTATTATCCTGGTCATGACGTCTATGGCATCATCTATCTTTTCAGGAGTGTCCAGGGCGCCAGTTATCCGTAATTTCGCGTTGATCTCTCCTGAAATTTGTCCAGTCGGCGGTCCTGTAGTACGTGGTCCTAGGAGCTGCGAGGATTATCTGATGCATCGTCTTGAACATTACTGGTAGGTGATCAGACTGCAGTTTTGTCATGGTGGTATCACAGTAGACGTTTTCCCGAACATCAGAGGCCTTCAGAGTTGCGCCCGCATTACTTTGTTGACAAACACTATATTTTGAAGTTCTAGCGAATTGCTGTCAACTGGCCTCCCACGGTGCCCACCTCACTGGTTGGATGCTGTGTCTGCGATACGGCGGCCCGTATTCGATTCCAGTGGCAAGACTTGCTCTTTTATTTTTAGTACTATGTGTAAAAAGTTTTTTTCTTCATGTTGCGCATGCCTTGGGTTAGTTTTGGTTAGTTTCTGTTGCATGCGTCGCGTAGCGAGAGAAGCGAGCGGAATGCCATTCGTGAAGTGTAAGAATAGATATTTTTGTGAATAATAAGATGCGCCCGCAACTCTTAAGACCTTTTTTTTTTGAGGTGTAAAAATGATCTTATGCACACCCTCGGTTTGAGCCTTTTGATATGGTATGGGTAACGTTAAGTGCCGTATCACAAGTGCGATCCACTTTTTCCGTGGGCCGCGATCACAAGCAAGTAAACGTTTTCGAGAACTCGGTCACAGGGCTTCACGGATGCGCGCGCATTACATTGTTGACACACCAATCACACCATGCAAACTTTTTTGCGAAATATCCGCTCGAGTCCTCCCGTCTGACAAGTCCTGGGCATTATAAACACATTTTTGACATATGTTTATGGTTCAGAGAATTGCTTACAGCGAGCTTCGTAGCTCAGTTCTTAGATGATACGTCTCTGTCACGGCAGCCCGGGTTAGATTTCAGTGACATGTAATATTTTTTAAAGTTATGTTTGTAAAAAGTTGTTTCTTCATTTTGAGTACCTATGCCTTGGGTTAGTTTTGCTTAGTTTTTGTTGGCTGCGCGTAGCGAGCGAAGCGAGCGGAAGTACACAATGTAAACATTGTGAGCCCAGGACACGTGAGGCATGAGGATTCGGGCGGATATTTAAAAAAAAAAGATCTGCGACACACCATATCTTTATGGTTTATCTTTTATGCCTTTAAGTGGTCTCGTAGCTCAGTGGTTGGCCGTTGAGACTGTGATACGGCGACCCGGGTTCGATTCCCGCCGATGTCTTTTTCTTTTTTTAAATTAGGGTTATTTTTGTTTGTTGGGATCGTGTGCTTTGAATCATTGTTATATATATTGAACCCTTCTGTCGAAAAAGCTGCTTTTCCCAATGACGTTTTTCATTAATATACTCGCATATGGGTGTTCACGCCTTTCAGAGCCGCGAAGTACGGCATATAGATGGAAATTAAGTTGAACTAAAATAGCGCATTCGCCAGAATGGCAAGAACATAGTTTTCCCGAGGACGAATTTTACCCTAAGAAAGCGACGGTTCAGCGGAAAAGTTGTGGTGCAGACGGAAAGCTGGCACACTTAAATTATCACTGTGCAAATATACCGTTGGGTAACAGCGACGCAGGGAGCTTCGGAGTTTTTCGTTGGGAATTGCACCCTGAGAGATGAACGGCTGAACCGATTGGAGTGAAACTTTGATTAGGGGCTTTGTATAACCCTGAGCTTCAATAATATGCGGCTTTCGTTTACTGAAAGGCTGCCAATCGTTTGTTGGAAAAACAGACACGTGTTTTTGTGCAAAAATTTACGATGCGGAAGAGGGCTGTTGATCGTGCGGAATATCACCTTCGACTGGAGTGGAACTTTCCCAATTGCCGCTGAGCGAGTTTGGTGGAGTTATGTTCAGAGGGTGTGATGCTGTGGGGCGTTGAAGTTCCCAGAGTAGGACGTTGGAATGCGCTGTCAAGAATGGCTTTAGTGACGACAGAGGGTCGCGAATTTTTTGGAGGGGTCAGATCGGTCTTTTGTCTCTAACTTCCATGTGCTTTCTGAGCCCGGGTGGAAGATTTTCCCTGAGAAAGTTCTGTTTCCCTAAAGGGCTGCACTTCGGGCGGAATCGGTAGGGTTCGGAAGGGCACCGTGTTTTGAGTGGAACTCAAACTGCGTCGATGCAGATGGCTAGAGGGCCAAGGGGGGAGACGATTCCTATAAATATAGACACCGAGATTCATAGAGATTCAATTTGATTCTTTTGGGTATTGGTATTTCGTGTTTAGTGTTTTGAGCGGTAGAGTTCAGTTCGTCATAAGTGTTGCCGGTCCGTGTCTCTCATAAAATAGTGTTGTACGCCTTGTACCTTATTCTTTGCTTTAACGGGTTTAGGTATTAGTTTAAAATAAAGGGGTCCGTCAGTCTAGAGAAACTTTTCGTTACGCTCGATTCGCGATAATTTTTTTAGCCGAACGGACCTTTATCTAATAAGAACCCAGTGAATTGCGAGTGCTTAGTGAATGTATATGTCTGAGAGACTTATTATTGCCTTTATTGCGCCATCGATTAAATCCTTAAAATATTTAGCGTTTTCTTATTGAATTGTTCACCGATAAAGTATTTTTGATTTTTCGAGAATTTCAGCGCTGATATCCGGAAGGCCGAAGCACAGCTTATACCGTACCGAATCAGTTATTGAACTCTACGTCGCACTGTGGGCCAGATTCGCATTTTAAGATCCTTTACACAAACAGTGCACTATGTAAAAATCGGCCTATCCTATTGGTCGATTCATCTAGAAACGATCCGCCTACAAAATAACAGCTGACAGCTGAAACTTAACCTCGTATTTTATTCTGTTTTGAGTGTTTTGTTTGTTTGGTATTTTCTTTTAACGCGCCAAAAGAACAAACTAACTTAGTTTTTCATTAATATTTTTAATAAATAACAATCTCCCCCTTAATATTTATCTATGATAACAATGTTTGTGCACGTAATTGGCGAGAGTTGCCTCCCAAGTGAGTTTAATAATGTACTATGTACTGAAGAAGGCCTACAAAATAAAGTTTTGGTGCGTAGCAATCTAAAGACGATGGAAGACATTAATCTTTGGGTCAAAGCCTTTGGGAAAAATAGCAAGACAAAATGGAATGCAAGGACATCATGTCCCGTAGGGACAAGAAAAGTTTGTTCGTAAGTAATGTTAGGTATTTTATATGCTCACTATAATCTCAAAATCAGTATTTAGATAGTGATCTATAGTGGGCCACGTCAATTTACTAAGATTACGGTATGCATTTTTTTGTTTAATTAACTGGTGTTGGGTTGTAGCCTATATTAGTATACTTCAGTGGCGGCTCGTGATAATTTATTGCTGTGTGCTGCATTGTGAAGTGTAATTTTAAATGTATCGAATAATTTTCACATTTACATATGTATCGAAGATAAATAAAAATACTAACATTGATTCTACTGAGAACTTTTTTTATTCTAATTTTGGTTATTTATTAATAAGGCAAATACTTAAAATTCTAAACCGGACACATGAAAGAAGAGAACATACTGAACATAGTCTTTTAAAGTGGTTAGATATATTTTAAATACATTTTTTATATACAAAATCCATACGTCTATTTTTTCATTTACAATTTTTTTGAGTTTTGTATTAAAACGTAGAATGAATCAGCTTTTTACAACCGATAACATTGCCAAAGCGTTAAATATATCTTGTGTTTCGCAGAAAACATTTCATTCTCTTCAAAGTCGAAGAACAACGTAGTTCTTCTGCACTGGATATGGGTGTTATAGTCATAATTAAAACTAATGTTATTATAGATAATATCTTAAAATATATATATAAATATCAGTAAATAATATTGCGACAAATGCTTAAATTAAGTAAACTAGCGCAAACGGCCTGGCTACTAAATTCAACATAAATAACTGCGTTTAAAATCAAACGCGGCAACAAATCTAGCCGTGTGCTTGAGATTGGGCAGCACCACCGGCTATTGAAATCACCGTTGAAAACACGGGAGCGGCATCAGCGGAGACGCGACGACCAAAAGGCTCGTTGTGCTAAAATTCATATCGCACACCGATCCGAATTATACAACATAAGGCGTTGGGTCAAGATTGACGGTGGAGTGGGTATGTTTATCTCGAAGATATTAGCGGCGCGGCAATATTTTACTTTCCGTCCTGATAAATAATAATTTTCGAAAGAAAATGGCAAGTATTTATATACTAAAATATTATTTTAAATTTCCTGTAATTTTGCTGTGTGCTGCAGCTCCTCAGCACATATTTACCAGCCGCCACTGGTATACTTCATTATTAAGAAAATATCTTCAGGCCTTTTGACACGATCATTTTTACAAATATTTGGGTGTATATTTTTGATAGGCTGCTTAAATTCAATCCTGTGGTCCAAAAACATCTCCCGACAAAAAAAACAACTCCTGTTCAACTCAATCTTTAATAGCATAGTGTTATATGGATGCGAAATATGGCAGCTGAATAAATCCTTAGAGCGTCGTCTATTGGCACTAGAAATGGACTTCTGGCGAAGAGCTGCTGGAAAATCCAGAATGGAAAAAATACCCAATAACCAGATTAGACAAACTATGGGAGTCCAGACAACAATAATAGAAGAAATCGAACGCAGACAGCTAACATGGTATGGACATGTCGAACGAATGGACGAAGGAAGACTCCCCAAACAAATACTCAACTGGGTGCCAACTGAGAGGAAAAAGAGGGGAAGACCAAGGCCATCTTGGATAGTAGGCATCCAAAAAGCAATGTCTGAGAGAAACTTACATCCAGGAGATTGGAACGACAGAAGAAGCTGGAAAATGGGAACCGGAAGGCGTAAAACGCTATAGAACCGGAGATATATATACATACATGATTGGTAGCTTTATAAGTGACAATTGTACAGGATTATTCAGCATAGTGAACATCCCCTACCTTTTCGCTTAAAAAGTCAGTAACAAAAAACTAAAGATAGCCATTTAGTGTTTTTTTTTTGAGAAATTTGAAAACGTTTTTTATGTAAATTAATTAAATATTTTGTTAGATTGCTGATGTGATCGTGTCACAAATTAAATTTCATAGTAAAAGTTTTCTATGTTGTGAATTTGTTATCCACTAAAGTACTATGATATTACCATTTTATTTTTTCAGAAACTCAAAGAAAAACAAGCTGCATATAAAGAAATGGGCACTGAAATATTATTTTCTGAGGAACCCTTTGCAGTTGCAATAGTTACTCCAATTATGTCCAGAGGTCATGCACCACGATTTTCAGATGAGAAGTGTTTTGTAGACAGTACAAGTGCTTGTGATTCAGAACAGCACTCTGTCACATTTGTTATGGCTCCATGTGCAGCTGGAGCAGTTCCCCTGGGAATAATAATTACCAGAGGTCAGACATATGCAGCATACTCTAAAGGCTTTCAGCTTTTACAGGACATTGTTTCAAATAGTTTTAATCCAAAAATTTTTTTAACTGACAATTCAGAGGCGGAAATTTTAGCTATTAAGTCGGTGTTCCCTCATAGTACAACCCTACTGTGTATCTTTCATGTTCTACAAGCAGTCTGGAAATGGCTATGGAATTCCAAACATGTCATTGATAAAGAGCACCGTCAGGAGTTAATGAAACGTTTTCGGCAATATTATATTCTCGAACACCTGCTGATGCAGACCAAGCCCTATTCAATTGCATTTCTAACTGCAAATATGAAAACTGGATAAAGTATGTTCAAAGTCAGTGGAATATTAGAGAAAAGTGGTGTTTAGCATGGCGGAATGGGGACTCAAGGGGGCACTATACAAATAATTTTTGTGAAATATCAATTAGACTTTTTAAAGACAATGTTTTTTGTAGAGTGAAAGCATATAATGTGGTAGTCCTAGTGGATGTGATAAGCTCAGTACTCGAACATTTTTATAAACGAAAATTAAGAGAATTTGCAAATAGTAGATCTGCAAATGCTAGATACTATTTCCTAGATATAATGCGAAGGACCAATTATCTCGACAAATCTGATATAATTTATTTTGACGAAAGCAATTATATAGTCCCAAGTGGAAAAAATTAAAATGATTATTATGTCGTGAATGTTGAAAATGGATGTTGTTCTTGTTTTCAGGGTCTTGAGGGAAAGTTTTGCAAGCGCCAATGTGCCATATACAAATATTTCGAAGTTAAAACATTCATTCATCTTTATGAACCATTCATTTTAGAAAATCATTACAACAATAGCACACTTTCAAATGTCGAATCAAACTCTAACAGTTGCAATGATAACAATAACAGTCCATGTACTTCCTTCGATGATACTCATGTAGTGATTCTAGGGGACCCTGTACTAACAACTTCTATTTCTGAAGATGAAACTTGTACTACCAGCATTGAAGATACTTGGAACATTATTAAAACCGACCACGAGTCTTTCGGTACTTCTTCTAATGGTCTGAGAATATTAAATAACAGATTAAAAGCTATCAAAACCGAGGGGCAATGGGAATCTTTTGTACACACCGCTGCTAATTCTGTGTCACTTAGAAGAAGAAACGCAGCAATTAAAGTTCAACCTACATCAATATCTCGAAGAGCAGGACGAGTTACCAGAGGAAGTAAAAGACTGCCCTCTGGAAGGAGATTTAAGGACGAGAGAATTAGCAAAAAGCGGAAACGAAGCTTAGCATTAAATGTTAAATTGAACAAACCGAATGCTGCTCCACCACATGGTTACAATCAGTAGGTTTTAGCACATTTTCAAATTTCAAAATAATTTTTTTGCCTCATTTTATTCTATTTACCTATAATGAAGGAGTTTCATATATTTTTTTTATTTCTGCCTCATTTACTGCGTTTACAGATTACTATTTTGATATTATTTTCTTTCGAATAGCTTGTTCGTAATTAATGTTACCTTTTTCTTTCTTTTCACATTTCATCGAGCTGAACTGTATGTAGATGTATTATGTAGTTTGTTGAATAAACTGAATTTGAAGATATAATGTGTATTGAATTGAATTATTTTGGATACAAATGCAAATAGTAATTTAGAGTCAACTTGCTCAGAAGTTTGGTCGTTTGATTACTTTAAGCCATATTAGATGCCTACTAACTATAGAAGTATATTTTTTAATTAAAGAACGTGCAAATTGTTCATTCTTTTTCATGTAAATTTTTTCAATCGCTATATCCAATTTAAATATTTGATAATGTACCTGGTCTTACAAAATAATATTGTTTCTTTTACTACATCGTTAAATTTATTTTTTCTAGACAATAACTTTACTTAAAAAAAATAGTTGTAATTCGGGTAAAAGCAGGTATAAATAGACGTATTTTTTTGCTACGAGTCTTTCCTAAACATATCTGAAACGAACATTACGTACCATATAACTAATACCATTGTTTATATATAAACAATGCTAATACTAATATCGCAATAAAATATATTTATCTATGAATAGACAACAGTTCAAATGTAAACGAAGCGCGAAAACGGTAGGCGGATCGTTTCTAGAAGCTCGACCAATCGGAGAGGCCGATTTTAACATAGTGCACTGTTTGTGTAAAGGTGCGTCCAGACTTGTGACAAAACCCCGTGACGTGACAGCGTCGCGAACATTTCCACAACGAGGCGAACTTCGATGCGTGTCATCGTCGCCTATGATCCTCGCGTGTCATCGTCGCGTATCATAGTCGCGTTCTCAGCGTTCCGCTCATTTAAATAAAAAACAGTCGGTCAACATGGACGTTGCAGCAGCAGCGTACATAGTTATAGATCATTTATTGCGTAATTCTATAAATGTTACCGTTGTCTCCTATCCACATTCCAACTTGATATTAAAAAAGCAAATACTAATTCGAAACAAAAATAGCCGCTGGACTGGTTAAAATTCAAGTAAATATGCAAAACGTTCTGATGATACGCGGTCCCGTCCAGACTTGGCGAACCAAGCGGCGTAGCATCCCTTTGACGCGACGCCAAAAGACCGACAGGACATGGAACGCAGTGATGACACGCGGTAAACGCGGCGATGTCACGCGTTGCGGTTACGGAGTGAGTACCGTCCAGACTATACGCGACGAGGTTCGCGACTGTGTCACGATACGTGGTCTTGTCACAGGTCTGGACGCACCTTAAAGGATCTTAAAATGCGCCAGATTCACCTCAAAATATTGAAAAAACCCAGATTGGTTATTTAGGAGGAAAAAAATAATAATATAGTGTTTATTTAGAAAACACAACCTGAAATAGTATATTATTTTATATGGAGGAAAAGTGATACTTTTCATGGCGCGCTCGTGTTTAACAGCCGAACGGAGTGAGGCTGGTAATAGAGAGCAAGCCATGAAAAGTAACTTTTCCTCCAAATAAAATATGCTGTTTTTTCTTCAAATGTCGACAAATTAATGCAAAAACATCTCTTTTTAATAGTAACAATATCTAATTATTATTAAAGATAAATGGGTTCGCAAGGCGGCTTAGACAACGGTCGTAGGTGGCCTTGCTTAGACCGGTGTCGGTGAATATAATGTAACATAAAGCTATCAGTGGGCACTGTCAACAATGTTTATTTTTATAAGATTGCGTCTCCGATTGCGTTTTAATTCCGTATTGATAAGCAGTTATTGAGTAAGTTCGATTAAATAATAACCAATTTGTTCCTAAATTAGTGATTTTTAGAAATGCAGTCACAAATTGAGTGATAAGTAGAAATCGTAGTTTAATAAATCTTGAGTTGTTGATGCTTATTTTGTTGTCTGTTTGTATTGTATCTATGTTGCTATGACAACACTTTTACCTCCGCCGGCGGAAAAGTGAAAAGTAAAGCTCCGGCGGAGGAAAAACGAAACTTCACGGCCGCCTACACAGTCGAGTAATGACGGATTTACTGACGTTTGAAGAAAAATGTTGTTTTTGTATTTATATACAGGGTGAGTTAAAAAATGCAGGCTCTTTTTAAAATTTTAAAAATTACCATATTTTCTAGTTGTGAGTCCATTTCTCCTCCTTCTATTAGTTCGATCTAGCTACTTACTTAAAAAAAAATAATAACTTAAAAGAGAGCTGCAATTTCGGCTTCCATTTATATGTATTCTGTTTTAGAAACTTCTATACTCAAAACTGCATTTTGCAAGGTCTGCAGTATCGCGTAGACGAAGGGGTTGGATTACTCCAGATCACCACTCTATCATTTTTTCTATTTGTTTTGTAGTGGATAATTCTAAAGGGACCAAGCACGTTAACAATAGATTCGAATCTGAAAAATTGCCATGAAAAGCTTGTTTATATTCCTTTTGGCCGCAACTACCTACCATCCATACCCCACTTCCATACTAAAACCAGTTCTTGAGAATTCATTTTTAGATTTTCTGATTCCAAAGCTGAAAGCAATCTACATGTTGTATGGTCCAGTAACGAC
>JAEQML010082743.1:0-10710 GCA_016904865.1 Pissodes strobi | reverse complement strand
ATAATCGGTAGTTGGACGGTTGTTCCTGAAGCATAACAATGTTGCCTACTTAACGCTGATTTATAAGTATCCTTTTTAAGTTTTGAACTAAAAGATTAAATATTTTGTTACCGACCAGAACAGATGTAATTAAGTTAGGGCATAGAAAACAGTCATGAAAATAATATCTTTATTTTGTGAATTTATTATTATATTTCGAATTAATATTTTTAGATTTGACGTTTATCTTGACCGTTACGATAATTAATTTTTAGAAATATTACTATTTATTAGTAATATAAAAAATAAAATATGTAGAGGGTCGGCTATTAAAAAAAAATGATAAAGTTGATTCTAACACAGCTTTTTTTCGAACCCCTTGTTTAATCAAAAATATTGGAAAAAAATAAAAATCGACGTGGCTGAGCGATTTTTGAAATTACAGCTTTGTCAAAATAATGAATTTATTTTTTACTTTGCGAACACACTGTGTATTTTTTCTCAGTAACATTTTATTTAGGGAAACAATCATAATAGTGACCAGTTGTAAAATATGAACTAAATATTATAATTTATGTCCTTTGGAAATTTATGGCAACTTTTCCTAAGTCCTTTTAGAAAACCTACCTCTAGTTGCAAACGGCAGCCAGGAAATGTAGTGGAGAGCTAGGTTCGTGGATCCTCGGTACACTTTAGTAAAGCAATAGAAAAAAGTTTACATAATATTGTCTATTATCAACAATGGTGTCAGACTCAAACTGTTAGGCAAATATTCCGCATACCCAATAATAGGTTACTAAAATGATGGAAACTGGCGCACAGGGCTTAAAATTCATGAATTTTATTCTGCCGCAATAATATAAAATAAAATATGTGCATAATCACTCAATCTGTAAATAATCTAAATTTGCCGAGACAGCCTTACAAATAAAATGGTGAATGGTATGACTTACAACTTATGAAGTAGGTATTCTCAATCTTAAAATATTATTCAACTAAATACCACGGTCCATGCAACTCCAGAGCACTTCAAATCATAACTGGACATTTCCAGACTTGTTACATCACATCCATCCTACGATGAGCAAAAAGGGGATGACACGCAATCGATGGTCTAAACCTAAAACACGCTGGAAATGATATCGCAATTAGGCAAAGCGATATACGTATGCCAGAGCGGTACCCGTGGAGAGGACCCTAAAAACAATTGTTTGTCTTAGCAATAAGTAGATATCTAACATTGAAATGATTACTCATAACCTAACTAGCTTTTCATCTTACCTATAGATCTATATATAGGGCCTGTTGCCTGGCAATAGCCAGTCAAACAAAACGAACAGTGTACATTCTAGAGATTTCTCCAAAACCAATAATCGACCATTCCAATGATCAGCAACATGAGAGCAACAGTAAAACATAAATTCTTCTAGAAAGATTGGAAAATAGAATTAATTACACTGAAAGACTGCATGAAAATTTTGTGACTTACCACGTGGAGGTCGGATTCCCATAACTCAACCAATAACTTTTATAGGTAACCTCCATGGCCCTGGTTCGAGTCAAAATACTTGAACGTAGCAAAAATATAAAATAATGACCCCAATTATTTAAACCAGTCCATGAGGATTTACATCTCGAAAAAGCCCCAAAGGCTGCCGGCTTATCGACTCGCCACCCAGACAGCACGGCGCAAAAAGAAAGAACCTGGAACCACTTTCAACACTTTGACCCTGAAACATTGCTGCCAACCTAACTTAGTTGAAATAGCGAGTGCTAGAGCATCCACGTCACAGTTCGGTCAATTGAATGCTGCCCTAGATCATATTCGCCAAGCATCAAATTAATACACCTTAAAAGAAACCGTTACTTAGGAACGTCGATTCTTGAACATGTCTAGTTTAATTGTCAAAATCATATGGTGTGCCTGTCTTACGGATAGACTGATAGGTGAATGACATTTTGACACTTGATTAATGAAAGCACGAAATCTCTTCGAAAGATGAATAAAAAAAAGGAAACAATACACCAAAACACAATTAAATAAACGAATTATAATCTACATTAGATGATTTTTATGATCTCCAAATTGTTTGAGGTATGTACTGCTAGAAATCAATCTAAAATAATACATACTCTAGGTTACATTTGTATCGAACAAATTGTTAAGTTTTTATTAACTTTTAGATCAAAGAAAGGCTTGTGAGCATTTTCCCGAGTAATAAAGAGAAATAAACAAAAAGTAATGCATTACTTGTAGTTTAAACAAGTATATGTAACACTAATTAGCTATGGAGAGGTGATTGATAATTACGCAACTAAACTTCTCGAAGTTTGACTCGATTTTAAAACGCATCTTCTCAAAAAGTTCTTATTCGATTGTGATAATTCCTTTGGGGTTTTTACTTTTTCAATAAATTTATCATGGAATTTAAGGGGATTAAGAATAACTAAAATACTGGCCGAAAAGAGGGCCTATTTTTCTGCTTCATTTTCGAAAAGCCCTGTAGGCTTAAAAATAGGTTTCAGATGTCCCATTTTTTTTGACATGGGCAAAACCTGATACCTACCAAAAATTCTTGTCCGATTTTGATTTATCTTTATAATGTTCGCCAAAATATATAGGGTAGGTAGGTAATGAATAATAAGTATCTTTTATAGCATAAGTTAACAGTTTAAAAAATTTTGCTTAAACCTCGGTTTGAACTTTTACTTTTTATTTTTGTCATTGAGGTGTCAATAAAAAAAGTCATTATATTTTTTTAAGTGAAAACTTCTTAGGCGCGTTTTGCGTTTTTTTCCCGGGTATTGAATTCAGTAAAGCCGTCACGCGTGACGCTCGGATATGTATGACATGTTCCCGTATAGGTAGAGGGCTGGAATTTTCAGGGGATGTAGCCGGGGTAAAAAGAAGATCCTAGACGAAATTATTTTCCCCGTATTTTATTTATTTATTTATTTTTAGAGCGAATATCAGTATCAGTATGTCGAAAATGGTTAGACTTACGAGGCTGCTTGTGGGTTAAAGTACCTATCATAACAAATCATCGTTTTATAGGTGATATTACTATATAGGGTGTTAAAAATTCGAGTGTATGCATCGAAACCGTACCAGATACGAGGTCGGTTAAATTGAGACCAAGTTGCGTATTTTAGTGCTTAACAATTCCATTTTAAAAATTCAAAACTTTAAAGCCGTTCGGAAAATAATCGGGAAAAACCGAAATTATGAAAAACCAATGACGCATCGCACTTGAAAAAAAAATATCATTTGTTTATTCCATAAGAAAGAGACGGAACATAGAATTTGTGCTAGGAAATAAAAAAAATCCAAAAATACGTTATTGGTTTTAGGACAGAAATTATTAAAATTTGAAATAAAAAGTCCAGAGCCATATTTAAAAAAATAAAGTTCATGAGGGTGGCTCGGCGACAAAACGTCGGATCTTAAATTTAATAAATAATGTCATTTTTTAGAGGGGAAAAAGTGTAACTTATTTCAAAATATTTCTTCAAATAAACTTAGGGAAAAATAAAAACGTTTTTTAAAAATTTCTGTTTTTCTCGGTATTTCCGCAACTTTGCCTCAATTTAAACGACCTCCTAACTCTTACGGGATTCCAAGACCCCCTTGCATACACTCGAATTTGTAACACCCTGTATTGAGCCTATACCTTATAATAATATTTATAAAGGACCCCGCACAAAAAGATAGGAAAAGTGGTCCCCGGTCAAATCGTTTGAATGGGCACAAAAAAACTATTGAGCGGTTTCCGAGATATGGCGCAGCAATTTCGCCATCTTGCATTTTAAATAGGTCCTATGTTAAAATTTCTATAACAGTTTTTAAAATAATTTAATATATAAAATCAATGCGCTTTTATGAAGACTTTTGATCAGGATCATGAGAACTACTTCGTACCAAATTTTCAGACGATTTGACCGGAACGCAAATTTACGTTTCCTATTCGGCTAGCGCAACCGAGTGCGCTAATCGTGTAGAAAACGGATGCGAAACCTGCATCTCCGTTCCCTAAGTGGTTAACGCACCTACTCGCGCCATGTCTTCGCGATGCAATCAATTTGCGGCAAGACCCCTCGTTTTGGAGAGGTCTAGATCGTTGGGTTTCAATTCGGCGGCTATTGGCGGCCCGGGTTCAAACCCCGTTGCTTTTTTTATTCTTTTTAGGTTAAGTTTCTAAACAGTTTTTTTCTTGATTTTGGGTTAGTTTGGGTTAGCACCTGGTTAGTTTCCTTTTCTTGATCCCCCGTAGCGAGCGTTGCGAGCGGAGGGCCATGCGAAAAGTGGAAAATTATATAACAGCGTATTCCAGGTACCCAAATCAGTGCGTTAACTCCTTAGGGAACGGACATATCCGTTTCCTACATGATTAGCGCACTCGGTTGCGCTAGCCGAATAGGAAACGGAAATATGCGACCGGGACCACTTTCCCTATCTTTTTGTGCGGGGGCCTTTAAATAAATAATATGTTTATTTAACACTTGGCTAGTAATTACAAAACTATAAATGCACAAACCACATGACATATTAATTATTAATTACTTGCTATATACAATTGGATAAAATATATCGAAACATAGTGATTATTGGCGCGTTCCTGACATTTTCGGGCAGAGCATTAAAAAGACGAACCCCTTCAAAAAATAACGTTTTTTGCAATGCCGTTGTCTTAACAGAAGAAATATGAAACTGTTGTCTAGAACGAATATTATACTCGTGAAAATGTGATCTCCTAACAAGAAAGTTTTTTAAGTAAACAGGCAGTTTATTATTTTCTATCTTATAAATTAATGTGAGGTTCGCCCTCTTTACGCTCTGTATAATTGGCAACCAATTTAGTGTCTACAGCATATCTTTAATAGGTGTATATCTGTCGCACTTAAGTATTATACGCATTGCTTTATTTTGTTGTATCTGTAGTCTCTGTATGTCATCTTGGGTACAGGATATAAGGAGAGAATCGCAATAATTAAAATGAGGTAAAACAATGGTGTTAAAAATTAACATCTTTGTCCATTGAGGTAAACAATTTGAAATACAATAAAAGAAACCCAACTTTTTGCCTATTTTATTACACAGATAATCTACCTGACCAGAAAATGTCAATTGGGGATCCAAAAAGACACCCAAATATTTAATTTCTGAAACAAAGGAAACAACCGACCCGCCTATATTAACATTCAAACATAATTCCGCATATTTTCTACAGTTTGCCTTAGAACCTATAACCATACATTTTGTTTTCGCTGTATTCAATTTTAATTTATTTTTACATAGCCAGTCATATAAAGCAGTACAAGCTCGTTGTTCAAAATATCAGTAATTTCCCCGAAGTCTTTACCCGATACAGAAATCAGAGTGTCGCCAGCAAACAGGTTTACAAAAGATTCCTTTAAAACCTGGTAAATATCATTGACATAAACAATAAAAAGAAGAGGTCCAAGAACACTACCTTGCGGTACTCCTAATACACTCTTTATTTCACTATAAATATTACATCCTTCTTTGAAATCTGTTGCTTAAATAAACCCTAATCCACTCTAATGCTTCATCCATACAGGCGCAACTTTTCGATGAGAATATCCCGATCAATAGTTTCGAATGCACGTTGCAGGTCCACAAAGACACTAAGCACAACCTTGTTTTCATTTATGTCTCTTCTCCACATTTCACATACATACTGAAGGGCCGATTCGCACGAATGGTTATTTCTAAATCCAGACTGTCCGATATATAGCAATTTATTGGATTCAAAATAGCTTCTTAACTGTTGACACACTATAGTTTCAATAATTTTATCCACAACTGAAAGCAAATTTATCGGTCTGAATTCGGCGGGCACAGTTGGCTTAGAAACTTTCGGTATGGAATTTATAATACTAGTTTTTAACTCACTAGGCACCTTACCAGATGAAAGGGAGACGTTTATTATATAGGGTAGTGGATAGCCGATTACACAAAACAGGTCCTTCACCAGCCTAATGTTTAGCGATTCATCACATACTTTTATTTTTGAGTCCGTAAGTAATTTTTTTAAGCTGAGAAAGGTTGATGTTTCAAAGCGCGACAACCGGAAAGGGTTGTTTACTGTCAAATAAGAGTCTCATTGTCGTTTTTCTATACTCTCTGAGATCTCCACGAGACTATTTGCATAGAAATTATTGAATTTTTCTTCCGTTTTTTCGTAATTTCCACCAAAGTCAGTGTCTTCCAAGTTGTTAAGAGAAAATGCAATTACTTATTTTGTTACAATAAAATTCAATTTGTTAAGATAAACTTTGATTTGTTGAAATACAATTTCAATTGTCTCATTATAATTACTATAATTCAAATAAAAAACCAATTTGTGACTATAAACTATAAATGCACTTTTCTTTAAATTATTACTTTAATTTACTAAAAATTTAAATTGAAAGATAGCTCAGGGTGTATGGGTAAGGAGCATGCTTATTAAAGTTTTTTTTTCGAGTTCAGTAGTGGTTAAAAGCGCAAAATAAAATTTCAAATAAACAATTTTTGTTCTATTTCCTTCTAACAAAAATAAGGGTTAATTATGTTGAATTATCTTGGCGATATCTGCACTTTAATTACCTTATGGTTCCTCCGAGCTTCCTGGAGAGGGCTACTGGAAATTGCTGTAGTGCCTAGGATCTGTCCTGTGACGTCACTGGAAGCTGTCCTAGTAGGCCGAGTGCGTGTGGACTCAGTAGCATGACAAAAAAACCAGTGCAAGACAGTTAAAGAGCTCACCAAGAATATTGTTATCAATTCTGTATCAATTTGGCGGAGAGCGTTGCTTGTCTTAGCTTTGGTTTTTAATATAGAGATTGGCAAGAGATAGCTAGAAATAATTCTTCTCAATTAACAATGCCGAAAAATGCCAAAACATCCTGAAGGAAGAATTTAATTTAATTAAATATGCCTCCACCAATTTGCACAGAATTGTTTAGACTGTAGACAAAAATTATGGTTTTAAATTAAGCAATGAACTGATTAAAAATAGTAAATAAAATAAATAGCTGTCTAAGCTGAGAAAGATTGTGATGAACAATATTTCAATCAAAAAACAATTACAGTAATCAGGTATGAACAAAAGTGAAACCGATAAATTTAAACAGAAATAGAGAAATAAAACAAACAAACAATTATGATCTTGTACCCACCAGGTTCGAGAAGGGCTTGAGAAGGTGCTCTTTAAATAACAAAAAGGACGATAAAATGCTTATACAGGCCGAATAACAACTAACTAAGCTTAACTCCGATTCCCCATATAACTCATAACATCCGATAATGATACCAGAGAAAATTAGGCTGAGTTACCCACACTACAGACAGTTTTGGTTACTAATTTCTAAAAATGCTTCATCTAACTAGAACGTAAATAATGTGAACCCTACAGGCCACTTTGATTGATTTTTTAGTTGGGTTGCTAAATTAAAACCGAAATTCAACCCACAAAATGATTTGTTGCTAATGCAAATCACATGTCTACGAAAAACACACTAAAACTTGAATATATAGAAAATATCTCTTGTATAATACTATAATGGATCAACCGTGGAGTGTAAATAAAAAATAATTCCAAGAATTCACGGCGGAATGTCCCCTATAAATTCGCAATAAACGAAGCAACGTGCTTTCGCGTTGGATGCGTTGATCTGAGAATGGAAGTGCTACACGCCAGCTCTTCCAATCATTGCAAACCAAACAAATGTACGACCATTACGACGTCATCGTTGTCATGGCAACCAACTAGTTGCGCTTATTCTTTTGATGACTCGTCGGGTCTCGAGCGATGCCTCTTCCTTAAAGGTCTACACAAATGATAATGAGATTGTCACTGCTAATCGGTGCGTACGCGAAAAGAAATAGACATTTTCATGTGGGTTCACCTCTGTTCTATTCGATAGTGGAGTTAACGGGCAATGTGCAGGTGGCGAGATTCTTGTTCTTGTTTCATGAAGCTTTGATTTTAATATTTGAAAATAATTGAATTATTAGTTATTAGGGGGGGTAACGGGAAACAGATTATTCCTAAACTAAGAAAATTTTATCACTGAATCTTAAAATATATTATTTTACTGATGAATGAATTAATTGTATATTTTTAAATTACATTTTCTTGAGGAAGTGGCACTCCCCTACTTCCCCTGAATAGCCGCCACTGTTTAAAATACATCAAAATGATTGGTGATGGGGACAGCAGTGTGCATAGAAAGCTGTTGGTGCATAAGCCTTATGGAAATTACCTTGTCCAAAAAATTTAATGCAAAAACCATTTGCTGAGAAAATTTTCTACAAAGCTTAGATAATTATGTGATAAGTTTTTAGGGTAATTAATACTTTATTTTTAAGTTATTGACTTCGATATAAAGTTTTTTTTCGTTACAGGAAGAAAACAAAATAATTCCCAAAAATTATCCTGTTTCGCCTATTCTAAGGAAACTGTTGGCAGCTAATTCCCACAGAATTCGAATAGCTATTATTAAAGCAGTAGCGCATAGAAGGCGTGAAGATGGTACGTTGGATTAAAAATGTGAGAAATTAGCCACCGACTTAAATAAATATGGATAACAATTAAGCTGAGCATTATAATTCAGTAGTTTGCAAATTTGTTGACGGGAAAAGAATTAATTATTCTTTGAGAGGATCATATTCAACCTGGTGCAATGCTGCTGCTATTTCGTTTAATGCAAGCTATAATTATTATTCCGTAATACACAAGGCAATAATTAATAAAAGTCCAAGCTTTTTTACAAAAAAAATTGAATCCCTAAAAAGAAAACGTACAGCTTGCTAAAAAAAAAAGAAGGCTTTTCCAACAAAGGAGGTCAAAACCAGCGGTTGTGCCTGATAGCGATTATGGCTTTATTACCGACAAAATACCCAATATGACAGAGAGCGAATTTAATAATAAAAAAGAGGAATTTAAAAAAAATAATAAACAAAACGCCAGGTGAAATTAGTCACTTGGAAGATATAACGAGAAACCAAACCACGTTGGTTTCAAGAAAGGGCAATAAGAATGACGGCATCAAATTTTGGAAAAATTTGTAAGCTGCGGAAAAGCACTTCTGCGCCAACACTGTAACAAATCTTCTTTATTCTAATTTTTTGGAAATATATCCATTAAACACGGAAAAGATTCCGAACTTATTGCTCTCACACAACTAGAAGAATTTCTTAAAATGAAAATTCAAAGATGTGGGCTCTTTATAGATAAAAAAATAATTTTCTTGGGGCTAGTCCAGATGGAATTATCGGCCAAAATTTTATCGTGGAAATAAAATGCCCCAGTTCCATAAAGGACATGACCGTAGAAGAAGGCTAAATAAAGGAAAAATCAAGTAAGCTAAATTAGATCAAAACAAATTAGTTTAAAAAAAACTCATGAATATTTTTACCAAGTACAGGGACAATTGGCAATTACTGGCAAGGAAAAATATTATTTTTGTATTTGTACAAGAAAAAACTTTTTAACAGAAGAGGTAAGATTATTGATTATTCCCAGGTTAAATACCTATTAGCAAAAAATATATACAGTGTATACATAAAGTATGGAACAAATTCATTATTTGATAATCCAACATGATTTCGGCTATATTTCGGGTTTCTTTTATATTTTAGGGTTTAAATTTTACGACGTGTCAAAATAGTCCATTTTAAAATATAAATGTCTTGTTAATTGTTGAATGTAGGTATGGGACATTTTCAATTTCAAATTCATTTATTCATGTCAATACAGTTATCTGCTTACACCCGTCAATAGGGTATATAAAGTTTAAAATTAAAAAGTTCATAATACAATTTAAAATTCGTTGGAAATAAATTCATCTATTGAGTAAAACGCTTTATTTATTAATACATTCCTAACACTGGATTTGTAAGTTTTGTAGTCCATGAAAAAAATACAAAATTTTCTGGAAAGTCAAAAATGTAATATTATACAGTGTTTCATTAAAAAAAACTTCTTAATGAATTACCCTATTTACATATAAAATTTGTATGACAAAAATTGCACATTGTATAATTACAACATACTTACCTAGATACATGTGCGAGGAAACGTTTTAGATCATTAAAATAAAGAATTTGCTCCATATTTTATATCTTACTGTATATTTTTTTGATTTTCAGAGACAAGAAATTTTGAGATGACATGTTTCCAAAATTAAAATAATTTTATTTCCAATGTTTACTGCCAGAACTAATTGATCCTCGACATCGAAGAGGCCTGCCGTTAAGAAATCCAAAAAGAGACTTTTAAATAAAGTTAAATATTTATAAAATTCCTAACACGATTTTTATTTTATATTTTCTGGATATTTCCCTTCCAGTCGGTAAAAAATAGAAATGTTTAAATATCTTCAAGTTTCGCTATAAAAATTCAGTTCCTTGATGGAAATTATTGAGCTTGTATCAGCACGGTGACCAGATTTTTCAGTTTAAGGCTTTATTATATAATATTATAAAATAATAATGAACTTATCCTTTCCGCTATGACAGGCCTTGTCTCTAGAAGGTTTTGATTCTACGTTTTTTTTTTTTAAATCAAGATAGTGACTAATATAAAATTAAAGTAGGTACCTTACCTACAAATTGAAATAAATAAGATAAATTAAAAGTAAAAAACATTTTTGAACACAGGCTTTTATTTAAATGTTCTAAAAAGAAGAATATAAACTTTAAATTAAATCAAACCCATCGATTTA
>JAEQML010082742.1:0-10710 GCA_016904865.1 Pissodes strobi | reverse complement strand
CACAATTTCCTACCCTAATTAAAACTTACCATAAAACGTAAATTCTAGTCATTCAAATATATATTATCACATCATTATTAAAATTTAACATTTCATTCACACGACAAGACACAAAAACATATTTAAAAATGGCACTGCCAAACTTGGCTCGGTATATTGGCCGTGTACTGATTTGGTTTATTTTGCTAGTTTCGTAGGTAGTGTTGATAAGCATAGCGCCTATTTTTTAATATTTAAAATATATTATTTTATTTTAGTAGGATTCGAGGACAGAATACAAGTGATTGTGAAATAGATGTTCGCCTTTTTCTCCTATTCAATATTTTCTCTTTTGAAAGTTCTTCTTGCAGTTCAAAATTTTTATTTTGGTTATATAAGGTTGAAGTAAATTTTATTAAGTAAATTTATGTCTTTTTTGTCATTGATGGAAGTTGTGTTTTTTTTTATTTCGATTGACTCATAAATTTCCCTCTTTCTTTTGTTTTATTCAGTCCTCAAAATTTTAGTCTCGTCAAACTTGAATGTATGTCTCTGCTGCGCCTCGTGTTTAGTGACTGCTGTTTGGTTTTTCTTGTCATATTTATGAGACCGTGTCCTGGATTGCAAGTACTGACTCGTTTGTCCAATATATACACCATTGCAATTATTACAAGAGATTTCATAAACTACATGTGTCTCATTTTTGTTGTTTTTGTTTTTAATTTACTATAACAGCGATCTAATAAGTTATGGCCTTTGTGAGCGACGGATATATTAAAATTTGAGAACAGGTGTTTGAATTGTTCGGAAAGCCCTTGTATATACGGGAGTGTTAGATAATTATTTTTTACCTTATGATTGCCATTATTTTTTGACTGGTAGCTTGTCTTGTTATACATTTTGTGTATTCTTGTTTTGAAAATTAAGTCAATTAGTATTTTTGGATAATTATTTTTTATGAGAGCTTCTTTTGCTTTTTTTATTGCGCGATGTCTAAATTCTACGTGTGATAGTTGAGTGGCTCTGTCAGCTAAACCGATGATTACTGATTTTTTTTTGGGCTATACCACTCTGTTCTGATTGTATATTTTGTCTGTGTAATGTTATGTCTAGGAAACTAATTTGGCATTTTTCTTCGGTTTCGACAGTAAATTATAGTTTTTGGTGATAGTTATTGAACATTGTCAGTACGTAGTCAGTCTTATCATTAGGAATTATATTTATACAATCATCCACGTACCTGAAGAAGAAGGGCAATCCAAAATCCAGTGTTGGTATAACGCATTCCTCTAGATCTTCCAAGACAAGTTGAGCGATTACGCTTGAAATACTTGCCTCCATGGCACAACCATCTATTTGTTTATATATTTTATCTTTATACAAGAAGTATGTGGAGTTCAACGTTTGTTCGATGGCTTCCTGAAATTCAGCTAGAGGAATGTCAGTATATTTTTCAATTTCTCGCCGCTTTTTTTTTATTATGTCTTGAGCCAAAATTGTTGGTATATTTTTATACAACGATATTACATCTAAGGAAATCAACCTATGATTACACGGTACTAGAATATTTTTAATCTTATTTTTAAAATCAGCAAAATCTTTTATGTAGTATTGGTTTTTATTTACTACGTTTGATAGGATGTTTTTTAAAAACGTTGACAAAAGATTAAAAGGAGACTGAATGCAGGAAACAATTGGCCGTAAAGGGATACCTGGCTTGTGAAGCTTGGGAACACCATATATTTTTGGTGGTATAGCATTATTTAGTTTTAGTTTGTTAGCAGTGTCATGCGATATATAGCCTTTTTGGTTCCAACGATTAATAAGTTCGTTATTTCTTTTCTGGTGTTGTTTAGTAGGGTCGGTTTTTATTTCTTGGTATGTGTTAGTGTCTTTTAAGAGGTCATACATTTTATTGTCGTATTCTCGAGATTCCATAATGACGGTTGTATTTGATTTGTCTGGCTTTAAAACAATTAAATTTGGATTTCGTTTCAAAAACTGGTTGTTTTTTTTTATTTTTTTATTTTTTTATTTAGAATTTTATTCTCTGCACCCAGATTGTTTTGCTTTTAAAGTTAGTTAAACTGTTGCTACATTTTGTTCTTATTTCATCTTTTGCCGTCCGTAGATTTGAAATATAGTTTTCTATATTACAAATTATTTCAGGTATTGGTATATCTTTTGGTTGGTTTATTGGTATAGCATAATTTGGGCCTAGACTTAAAACATCGTAGGCAAAATCTGGAATTTGTGTATTACTTAAGTTTTCTACCCAAAGGTTATTCGTGTTATTTTCATTTTTTTCATTTGGTATATTAAATAAAATGCTAAGACTATTTTTTATAAAATATGATACGTTATGCAAAATAAAACAAACTATAGCCTCACCCTAAAATGAAACTGAGTTTTTTGAATGCATCATGGAGTCATATTCCAGAAAAAAAAACATCTAACAAGAAATACATAATACCGACAACATTAAAAGAAACTATTCACAACGCTGACAAAAGAGCGAACTGGTACCAAGCAACATATAAGAACACCGAAACGGAATTCCATCAAAAACCAAGAATGATCTTTTTTATCGTTTGCAATTTTAGCTTTTCTTACGTATATCGGAATAACGTCAATAGTTTATAGTAATAGTGTGGTTTACAGAACGAAAGATAATTATTTAATTATGTTGCAGTAAATCTTATTTGATTGCCCTGTGTCAGTTTTTGAATTGACTGCGTTTTTGTTTTTGTAAATTTCTATCATTTCCTGAATTTATCGTTTTTTAAGGCATTTTCGGTCTTTAGATTTTTCACATTTTCGAAATTAAACGAATGTTTTTTTTTTCAGAGAATGAAGCGTGAGAGCAGTTTTATTTTTATTTTTTTTGTTATATTTATGTCCGTTGATTCGATTTTTCAAATATTGGCTTGTTTGGCCGATATAGGCTCCACTACAGTTTTTGCATGGTATTTCGTACATAAACTAATTGATCTTTTTTCTCTTTAGGAATTTTAGATAAGTCTACTAAAACTGCTTTTTAAAAGACTAAATCCCTGGTGGGCAACTGATATTATGTTGTTTGAAAATATATTTAAATTTTTCAGAGAGCCCTGGTATGTATGGCAATGTAAGGTAATTACTTTTCTTTTGGGTTTTAGAATGATTAGTGTTTTGAAGTTGGTTATAAAATATATTGATACGTTTCTTAAAAATGTTGTTAATTGGTTTTTCAGGATAATTGTTAAGCTTTAGGGCATGTTTAGCCTTCTTTATTGCGTTTGTCCTATATTCGGGATCCGATAGTTTCACAGCTCGATCAGCAAGACCTATAACAACTGATTTTTTTTTGGAGATTGGGTGTTGGGAATTAAAATTGAGATACCTTGAAGACAACGTTGGTTTTATGTACCACTCAGTTCTTATACTATTATTTACGTGGTAAAGCGTGAGATCTAAAAAACTAATCTGATTTGTGTCTCCGTTTCGATGGTGAATTGCAGTTTAGCACGGTAGTTGTTAAAATTTTCCAGTAGCTCTTGATATTTATCCTTAGGTACAGACATAATACAGTCGTCGACGTACCTAAAGAAAAAAGGAACCCGGAAAGCCTCTACCCAGTACGGACTCTTCCAAGTCTTCCATAAACATTTGAGCAATCACAGTGGATATCGACGCGCCCATTGCACAGCCGTCTATTTGTTTGAATAACTTTTATTCTACATAAAATAGGTGGATTTCAAAGTAAGTTCAACAGCATCTATAAAGTCGTTCATGGGTATATCGGTGTCAGATTTTAATTATTTCCATTTAATTTTTATTAATTCCTTTGCTAGATCTATAGGGACATTTCTATAGAGCGATACGACATCCAGATATACTAGTGTATGATTATCAGGTATCAAAATGTTTTTTATTTTACTTTTGAAGTCAATCGAGTCTTTTTTCATAGTGTTTTTTGGTTGACGATATTTTGTAAAATGTTTTTTAGAAATTTAGATAATTTCTCGAAAGGGAACTGGACGCAAGAGCAGATTGGTCTAAGTGGTATCCCATGTTTATCTGTTTTGGGCAGCCCATAGTTCCGCGGAGGTTGTTTATTTTCAAATGCTTTGCTGTGTTTGGAAAAATATACCCCTTATTTTCCCAATGTGTTATTAATTCATTGTTATTTTTTTGATATATGTTAGTAGGGTAATTTTTCAGTTCCTTATAGGTGGGGCCACCTTGCAGCAAGCAATTCATTTCTTGGTCATAGTCTTCCTTGAACATTACAACAGTTTTATGCGATTTGTCTGGTTTAAGAATTTTTAAGTGTTTATTTTGTTTGAGAAATGATTTTGTCCTTTTGACCTTACTTATAATCCGTTTTTGTTGTTTATCACTATTCTTGTTTTTATTAAAATTATTTTTATGATATGTTATTATATTCGAGCATTTAGATCTTAAGTCATCCTTGGTTTCGGAACCGAGCGCTGTCAGTGATACCTCGATGTTGCTGATTATTTCGGGGATCGGTATATCCTCTGGCACTTCAAGAGGCACCGCAAAATTTGGGCCCAAGCTTAGCACGTTACAAACAAAATCAGATAAATTTACGTCAGTAAGAATCTCAATTCAATCTGGTGGATTGGTCTTGGTTTCATGTGATCCGTTAGATAACAGTTTAATTTTATTTATATTCTTTTTTTATTTTCTGAAAAAGAGCTTCATATTACAGGTGTCAAAGTATAATTTTTCTTTTAAGGTGCAAAAATGACACCTTGACACCTACTTTTTTAAAATTTAAAATAAAATATATTTGTTTTAATTGTAACCACCTTGAAGCGAAGTTTAATGATCGCATCGTGAAGCATTTTGTTCGGGATACCTTGAATCTATTAATAACTGACACAACGAAAAACCTCAATAAACTTTATGCCGACATTTTAAAACAAAAAAAAACAACTTAAAGAACTCTAGACATCACATATTTTCGACAACTTCGTTGAAACCGAAAGTAGAAAATATGAAGCTCTTTTTCAGAAAATTAAAAAAGGAATATAAATAAAATTAAACTGTTATCTAACGGATCACATGAAACCAAGACCAATCCACCAGATTGAATTGAGATTCTTACTGACGTAAATTTACCTGATTTTGTTTGTAACGTGCTAAGCTTGGGCCCAAATTTTGCGGTGCCTTTTGAAGTGCCAGAGGATATACCGATCCCCGAAATAATCGAGTTATCACTGACAGCGTTCGGTTCCGAAACCAAGGATGACTTAAGATCTAAATGCTCGAATATAGTAACAAATCATAACAATAATTTTAACAAAAACAAACATAGCGACAAACAACAAAAACGGTTTATAAGTCGGGTCAAGAGGACAAAATCATTTCTCAAACAAAATAAACACCCAAAAATTCCTAAACCATATAAATCGCATAAAACTGTTGTAATGTTCGAGCAAGACTTTGACCAAAAAATTAATTGCTTGTTGCAAGATGGCACCACCTTTAAGGAACTGAAAAAAGACCCTACTAACATATCAAAAAAATAACAATGAATTAATAACACATTGGGAAAATAAGGGGGTATATCTTTCCAAACACAGCAAAGCATTTGAAAATAAACAATGCGCAATTCCCACGGATCTACGTGCTGCCCAAAACACATAAACAAGGGATACCACTTAGACCAATCGTCTCTTGCAACCAGTCCCCTTTCGAGAAATTATCTAAATCTCTAAAAAACATTTTACAAAATATCGTCAACCAAAGCAAACACTTTATAAAAGACCCAATTGATTTCAAAAGTAAAATATAAAACATTTTGATACCTGATACATACACTAGTATCTCTAGATGTATCGCTCTATACAAATGTCCTTGCTCTATACAAATGTCCCTATAGATCTAGCAAAGGAATTAATAAAAATTAAATGGAAAAAAATAAAATCTTATGATGAGTATAACCTGGAAAAAAACAAAAGGATGTCACAGAACGGAGCCAAGACCCAATTTGCAGTTTACAACTAGAAGAGCCCTTTTTTTAAGGGCGACATACAAGTGTATCCGCGAGGCACCTATAGCACCAGCCGCGAATCATCAAAACCCCAAAGAAATGCTATCAAGTGAAAGAGTTAACGCGTATGGAATAAACAATAGAAATACACTAATGGGCATAATACGCAAAACAAGGATGGAAAAAATATGAATGAAAATTAAACCACTGACCCGTGTTTCTGCCTTCCGGCTCATCAGAGTGGTACCAGGTTAAAAGATGAGTATAGCCTGGGAGAAAAAAAACAAAAGGATGTCACAGACCAGAGCCAAGACCCAATTTGCAGTTTACCACTAGAAGACCCCTTTTTGGGGGCGACATACAAGTGTATCCGCGGAGGAACTTATAGCACCAACCGCGAATCATCAAAATCCCAAAGAAATGCTATCAAGTGAAAGAGTTGTCGCGTATGGAATAAACAATAGAAATACAATAATGGGCATAATACACAAAACAAGGATTGAAAAAAATATTAATGAAAATGAAACCACTGACACGTGTTTCTGCCTTCCGGCTCATCAGAGTGGCACCAAGTTAAAAGATGAGTATAACCTGGGAGAAAAAAAAAACAAAAGGATGTCACAGACTGGAGCCAAGACCCAATTTGCAGTTTACCACTAGAAGACCCCTTTTTGGGGGCGATATACAAGTGTATCCGCGGCGGAACTTATAGCACCAGCCGCGAATCATCAAAAGCCCAGAGAAATGCTATGAAGTGAAAGAGTTAACGCGTATAGAATAAACAATAGAAATACAATAACGGGCATAATACGCAAAACAAGGATGGAAAAAAATATTATTTAAAATGAAACCACGACACGGTCTTGGCTCCGGTCTCTGACACCCTTTTGTTTTTTTCTCCCAGGTTATAGGTACTCATTTTTAACCTGGTACCACTCTGATGAGCCGGAAGGCAGAAACACGTGTCAGTGGTTTCATTTTCATTGATATTTGTTCCATCCTTGTTTTGTGTATTATGCCCGTTATTATATTTTATATATTAGACCGGGGGATAGTGACAGATTTTGGGATACGATTTTACTCAGTATGCCTTTCAGATGATAATATGATCCGTATATCTTCATGATAACAAAGCATGAATCAAAGAGTCGTCCTGAGTTCTTCATATTAAAAAATGATTCGTCATTTGTTCGAAAACTATGTGTTTTGGTACGATTTTAATCAGGCTGCCATGTGCTTTGCAATGAAATTCAAAATAAAAATTCCTCGGAAAACCATTGGCATACCGTTAAGGTGGGGCCGAAGGGCTGCTATGGCCACGTGAACTTGTATTTGAAAAAGGAAATTTTCGGCGTTTTTAAACAGGCTGCCACTGACAAGTATACAAGTTCTTGTTATAAAACTGCTTAAGGAAAGATGGCATACTGATCGCGTATGTCCAAGTACAGTTTACATTGCAAAAATTTTGTACAGTTATGAAATAACATTCTGTGATTTTAGTCAGTGCAAAATTTGTTGTGATATTAAGTTTGTATCCTAAAATGTTGATATGTAATATGGCATACGAGTTGTGCGGGTTCGTCATATTAAAAAATGAAAATGAAGTTGCAAATATAGGGAAAAAAAATCCGCGTTTTTAAGCAGTATGCCTTTTTGTTTTTATTATAATCATGGTATATCTAGGTGAAATAAGAAACGGCATACGAGTTGGGCGAGTTTTCCATATAAAAAATTGTAAAAAATTAGGAAAAAACCGTGTTTTTAATTGGTTTATAATTAAAGTTAGTAATTTACTTTGTTAAAATAAAAGCGACATACAAGTTGTGAGGGTTTATCATATTAAAAAATGTAAAAAAAGTTTTGTTACTGACGGGAATCGAACAGGGTCGCCCGCACCGCAAGAACATGGCATGATGCACTATCAGAGCTCGTCAAGTAGGAGGCAGTGGGCTACATACAACACGATTTCTCTTTCTTTTAGTACCGGGTAGCTACTAACCCAAACTAAAGTAACAGGGCCTATTTTCCAAGGAGTTGGGCCCTAGGCCCTAGCAAATTTTCGGGCCCCAATATGACTTCGGCTCCCACTTGACTTTTTTTGTTTCGATTTCGAAATAAAAATATTGATTATAATGTAGTTTTTTATTCAGATTTAAATTAAGCTTTTCTATTATTTATAAATTTGCATTAATTTTAATAAAAAATAACAGATTTTAGAAAAACTAGAAAAGAAACACGAAATAAGATTTTAAAAAAATTATTGAACCAAAGCATAAATTAGTAAAAATAAAATAATATTTAAAATAACAGAAATACACTGAAGCTCGCACTGAAGTTAACACTTTTAGAGTAAACACAGCCAGATTTGGGACTATACACTAACTACTCATTTTTTCGCCTTTACTTTAATTTTGTAAAATGCTGAACTATGTAAGTGCCTTTTTACCGTCAAAATTGTTTCGTACGCCCACTTACTTATAAAGATAGCGTAACAGTATCCTGATTCTTTTTTGGAGGAAATGTATATTTAAAAAAATATTGTTATAATTATGTAGTTTTTATGCTGCACATTTGGGCCCCACTTGTGTTTGGGCTCTAGGCCCTGGCCTAATGGGCCTAATGGTAAAACAGGCCCTGCAAACTAAGAATGGCATTCGGCTATATCTGGAAAAGTAATTGTCGTAAAGACTTACGGTAACAAAATGTATGACTAAAGGACTAAAGCGGCCAAGAGAAAATGTTGGAAATTATTTTTAAATTTTCAAAATGACCGCCAGGGGGCGTAATAGCCATCTTAAATTTTAAACCCGTTTTTTGCAAAATTTTCTTAAATTAAAGATAGTAGAATGCATTGCCATTTTAGAGCCGAGATAAATTCGATTCTTTTTGAAGTGAATACTTCTTTAGCCGCATGAGAGTGATGTTTCAAGCCCGCGTAACGACACGCTTTGGAATTTTCGTCTCAAGAGATAAAGTAAGTACATGACTCTTTCTCTCTTATGGAATCGATAATTTTGACTGTTCGAGTAGCGATTGAATCGGACTTCTAGAAGACTCTCACGCATTTTACACTATAACAGATTTTCTATTATATATTCGCAGTGTATTTGGATTCATAGCTTAATGTTATTAAGCTCAATTCGGTAAAGAGGTATTCACTTCTAACACGTGTACTGTGCTACACACGACCTTTTTTTGTTAAGCTCTTTTTGCTTTATATTCATTCAATATGAGTGAATATTGCCCCTCTGTATCCTTAAAATTTGAACTTTTTTAGAAACCAAGTATGTTAGCGGCAACAGTTTACATATCAATGCATTGAAAATAAGGACGAAACATATCAAACACTACAGTGAAAAATTCATATTTTTTTCACAATAAAACCCGAAAAATATCAAAAAACGGACTTAAAAATGTACGACTGTAAATGAGGCCCGAGTTCATCTGTTTACCTGTAATTATAGCATGCTTGATAGCACCGAAACTTTTTTAAAAAATCTCTTGAATTTCAATGCATGCATTCTACCACCATGCAATAGAGAACTCCAATAAGACATATTGCGTACGACATATATTGGTAATATGTGAAGCAATTCGCACTTGTCAAATCCAAGCATCTTAAATCCGACGGAATTTGGCTGGATGATAGAGCCGAATAATACGTACACCCTCCATTGGTTTGAAGGCAACGAGGTTCCGCGATTCGTTCATGAAATCTTCATTGAACCGAACGCTACAGAAGGTAATACAAAAAGAAATGACAACCGTCACTTGTCATTTACACGTATTATTTAAGGTTCTCATTAATATGTGAAATACCTATGATTATTTACAGATCATGAAAGGGACTGGCAAGATGACATCGAATCGATCGCAGCCTTGGATGATGATGATGATGATGAAGAAGACTATGATGTTGACGGCTTCATTGATGAGAAAGATGATAAAATCGACATCGAAGTCACACAAGAAGAGGAGAATGTTAGCGACGAAGAACCAAACTTCGAAATAGATATGGTGGAGTGATGGAAAAAAAATTACTCAATAATTATGTTATATGATCGATTTCCAATAAAGTATATTTTCATAAATTCTTTTTTTTTATTCTCTATTTTTATACACTTTAGATCTCATCAATCGGTGCGCTATTTGTTATTCTACCTACATATACCATGATTATAATAATAACAGAAAGCCATACCGCTTAAAAACATAAAAATGTTACGTTTTTCTTACACTGGTTTTTTCTATAATTGCATCTTTTTTAAATATTTTCAACAAGCTTGGGCCTTATCGATCGGTATGCCATTTGTTATTCCATCTACATATACCATGATTATAATAAAAACAAAACGGCATACTGCTTAAAAACACGGAATTTGTTTTTTCTATTTTGCAATGTTTTTTGCGTATGCCTATAATTTCTACCCTCTCAAACGATATGCCCATATCATATACATCATACGTTACCATTAACTGTATGAAAATAGAATGGCATACTGACTAAAATCACAGAATGTTATTCCATAGCTGTACAAAATTGTTGCAATGTAAACAGTACTTGGGCATACGCAATCGGTATGCCATCTTTTTTTAAGCAGTTTTGTAACAAGAACATGTATACTTATCAGTGGCAGCCTGTTTAAAAACACGGAAAATTTCCTTATTCAAATACAAGTTCACGTGGCCATATCAGCCCTTCGGGCCCACCTTAACGGTATGCCAAT
>MU197350.1:385-10711 GCA_016904865.1 Pissodes strobi | reverse complement strand
TAAACCTTAAATTAAACATAACTTACAATAATTATTAGACTTTCTCCCTCCGCTTTACAGCACCTTTTGACTCTGTCTGAATTCCTCCCGTATCTTCTTTTCCACGCCTCTCTTCACTCGGTAGATACAGTACGCTACAACATCTATGACAGCTCCACAGAAGGCTACAACTCCCAAAAGTTCGCTTATTGAAACGCCTTTAGCAGTATCCTGAGTTACACTTCCACTGTTACCTGCTTGATTTACCAAAACCTCTTATTTCGTCTGACTGGAGCCCATATCTTGGTACCGCTTTGTCGCACTAACACCAATTTACTTAGTTACTATCCAACAGTGTGCAAGGGCTGGTAGGATCGCCATGTGAAGTTCTCTGTTAGGTTCGCCAGTACCGTTGCAAACTGAAGGAGACAGCTCGTGTAGTTTTAAGGTCTTATTAGTAAAATATAAGTACTTAATAATACACTAATAGGAATCTAATCTAATGGGAAAAGTTCTCTGTTCACACATAAATGTACATACATCTTTAAATAATCACTTTCAGTGTTTGTCTATATTATACTTCTTAACCTGTAAACAATTACTATTATCTCAATATCATGAATGCTTATTAATAACACCAACGAATTCATGGTTGTCCTAGATTCTGTCGCCCTGAACTACTAAGGTAATTATGCAATAATAAAACCAATAATTTGTCTAAATTACGAAATCCAGTATAAAACGTTTCCGAGATAAAAAACGGTTTTTGCTAATTTTTCGCTACCTTGAATGGATGATTGATCTAGGGGGTGTTAATATACTGCGACCTGTACAGATCTATTGTGTCCCCTTTCCATGGTGCTTCCGTTGATGTGATTCTCAATCAGAGTACCTCATCCAGCTTCAGTACTTTGATAAAACCAAGTAGCCTGGATGGTTCTATGGATGGAAGTTCCTCCTGTTCGACGATGCAGGACCCGTAGAAGGCCATTCACCTATTGGCGACCGCCTCGCACTTCGTTAGAAGGTGTTCCGGGGTTTCCTCCCTACCCCCTTACAGAATCGGTAACTGTCCTCGTTTTCAGTTTTTATTCTCTCCAGATGCCTTCTCAGTAGCAAAATGCAAAATGGATTGTCAAAAGGATTTAGTGGTATACAGCAACAGATACAATCGAGTATACAACAATATAATAAAATATACATATACAAAAAAAAACAAGCATTGGTAGAAATACATCACAACTGTGCGAGACTCAACTAACATAAAATATCACACTACAATAAAAACATCTTACCATACTTCGAGGAAGTACTCACTCAATGCGTAGTAAGGCCTCTACTTTAAGAATACTCTATCCTGAATTTTAAAGGCTATGTACGATTTTATCAATCTGAGTGTAAGGGGCAAATGATTGTAAAGTCTCAGAACAGTAACGATTGGGCCTTTCATAGTGATTGCAGTTTTACAGTATGGTACATAGAGATTACCCTTCTGCCTAGTTTGATACAGATTTATATCACCACGGGTTAGAAGCTCAGAGATGTTGTGCCTTATATAAATTGCAGATTCAAAAATGTATAAACTAATAACTGTTAGAAAACCATCCATCCTAAATACAGGACGACAGGAGTCTCTAAAGCCGAGCCCAAACATACTCCTAAGAATTCGCTTCTACATTAAAAGCACACTGTGCACATGTAAAGACGCACCCCATGCAAAAATTCCATACTTAATGATCGAGTATACACATCCATAATAGTAGGACTTAAGGGTCACTAACCTCATCCCGCAGTTGCCTGATAACAAAATTTTGTGTTGCCAATTTACTACAGAAAGAAATTATATGGTCCTCCCAAGTCAAATGTTGGTCAACAGTGACGCCTAGAAATTTAATTTTCTCCAGTTGTACAATCGAAACGTTCTTTTCCCTAACCAGCAAACAGCGATCTTGTTTCACTTGGAGTGGTGTAAAGACAATAAAATTAATTTTTCTGGTGTTCAGCAAAAGGCCGTTTTTGGATGACCAAGTTGAAATATTCATTGGCAAGCTGACACAAACTCACATCATTACTATCCTGAACTACAGCGGAGGAGTCATCGGCAAATAACCTTATAAAATGGTCAGAAAAAAGAGGCAAATCATTCATAAAAATCAGAAAAAGGATGGGACTCAGGACACTGCCCTGGGGGACTCTCATATTTACTACTAATTCATCTGAGTGACATGTTGCTGTTTAATGTTTAGGGTGACATACTGACTTCTATCAGTCAGATAAGATTCGATCCATTTTATCCCATAAGCAAAGTTTTTTACGTAACATCTGATGATTAATGGTATCGAAGGTCTTTTTAAAGTCAAAAAACAAGCCAATACTTGTAAGTCTGTCATTGTAGTTATCAAGGATTTTTTGGTAAAATGAGGTAATTGCGTCACAGGTAGAACGTTCAACTCTAAAGCCAAATTGGCCACAAGTCAAAATATTAAATTTATCAAGATATTCAATAAGACGCTTCTTAAAGACCTTTTCAAAAATCTTAGAAAATTCTGGGACCAAAGCTATGGGTCTATAGTTGTCAATCAAGGAGGGATCACCCCTTTTAAATATCGGTACCACTGTGGCCCTTTTCAAAATATTTGAAAAATAACCAACCTGGAATGGCAGGTTTATTAACTGGGTCAAATGTTCCGTCAGCCAGACTGTGCATTCTTTTAATATGCTACCTTGGTCCTGGTCTGGTCTACATGCCCTTTTATTTGAAATAGAGATTATAATGTGATAAGTTTCATGAACGGTAGCCGGATGTAGAAAAATAATTAAATTATTAACATGCTCTAAGGAGATAAAGTTATTATTATTCTTAAATTCCTCAGTTAATTGAGTTACTGAATCAAAAAAAAACTTTATTCGCAATATCATCAGGGCAACTTAATTCAATCCCACTTACATATATTTCTTTCTTACAATTATTTATTGATTTATTTATAATTTGCCATGCAGTTTTATTTTTATTTGAAGAATTTGCAATTTGTTTATTATTGTACTCCTTTTTTTGCCTGGGCAATATTTACCTTTTGGGACCGTTTACGGCTTTTATATTTAATTAACAAGTCGGGATCATTGTTGCAATTTAAGACTTTAAACATTTTCCTTAAAATAATTCCTTCATTAATAATAGAAGATGTTATCCATTTGGATTTAGAGGTACGTGTTTTTATAGTTGATTTACAGTTTCGCGTGGGAAATGCCATTTCAAACAAGGCATACGAAATGGAGAAAAATTTCCCACAAATATCCACATACTCAATGCTACAATCACAAATAATGAAATCGAAATTCTCCTTCGACAACAGATGTTTGAAATAAAATATATTTTCTGCAGAAAACGAAGGACCTTTCGCCTCAAATACATCAGATTCATTCCAACGTTGCAGACTAGATCCACAGAAGCAACCTGGGCTTTGTGTTCCGAAAAATAAACATCATATGTGTTGGCTTTAAGTTTTTTTACATTGGTAAGTATATTATCAATAAGGGATGCAGAATCGCCCTGTATCCTAGAATATTATTCAAAAGATTGGTGCAAACCATAGGAACTAAAAATATGTAATACATTTTGAATAGTCCTATTCATATGGGTAAAATCACAATTAAAATCACCACATACAAACGTTTGCCCCTTAAACTGCGACAGAAACGATAAAACACTTTCTAATGAAACATACAATTTAGATAACTCAGCTCCTGGAGATCAATACACTGCACACATCTGTATACAAGCAGAGAGGAAACTTACCTTAATAGATACTGCCTCAAAGCATTGGTCAACAATAATATCTTGATTGATACACAATAAAATTTTTATGTACAAAAATGGCAACGCCACCACCTTTACAGTTCTTACGCGCATAAACAGCAGCAGTATTGCAATTATCTAGGCAGAAACATCCAGCTTCCACATCTGACAGCCAGATGTCAGTCAAACAAACTACTTGAGGATACTCCATCGTATGAAGAAAAACTTCTAACTCGTCCTTTTTGGATCTTATACTCTTTATGTTAGGATTTAAGATATTTAATATCAATTTATCATTGTTGGTGTCTGGTTGTAGCTCGTAAGAAAGCCGGGGAGGATGCGGAGTTTGTTCTTACTCAATGTTATAAGATGGTTTGATCTTCCTGGGTGAGAGGGCTCTATAAACATCCTTGATTGCCTTAACCCTGGAAGGCGTTCTCATAGACTGATCCATTTAGTTCTCTCTTCTTTCCTGAACTCTTCCTTGTAGGTGTGCGTCCCTATGCCACAGAAAGGTTCCGGTTCTAAAAGCGGAGTTTGTCTCCTTCTTGTGCCAATTGGTCTGCTTTTTCGTTGCCTTCTGTCCATTGAATGGATAATTTGCTATTCTTGTCTAGTTCATTCAGCTTTTCTAGGCATTCCCATATCGTTTTGTAGCTGATTGTTGTCGAGCTTAGCGCTTTGATGGCTGCTTGACTGTCCGAGAAGATGACAATCTCTTTCTTTCTATATTTTCTGTCAAGGTTAAACCGCGATATCTTCCTATGGCGTTAATTTCCGCCTGTGTGTTCTCCCATCGCTTCGGAGAATTTGGTTCCTGGCCCAAATACTCAGTTCTTGCCCTGTATATCATTTTATTGGTGTTCTTTTTCCATTCTTCTCAACTTCTTATCAAAACCTTGAAGTATTTTTGAAAAATGTATCTTTTCACTATATCGTCCCTGGGAAGCCCAAGAAGTGGTATAGATAGATAGATATTTATTGGTAATATACACAAAGTGTTTTTACAAGTCATTACAATGCTAACAGTATAACTTACCTAATAAAGAAAAAATTAAAAATAATAATACCAAAACATTTAATTCTTTTTTTAAACAAACATCAATCTTAAAAGTAATAAATAAAATTATCCACAAATAACAATAAAATTACACAGATCACAAAGACATAGTGATAAAATACTAAAAAATAAACAGTTATATAACATTTATATGACAATAAAATGTATATGACATTAAAACCAATTAAAATCATTAAAAACTATAATACGTAATATAAATAATTATCCTAATAAGTTATAAGTTATTACAAACCATTATGGTACACTAAATTCTTCAACAAGTTATAACAAATAAAATAACATTCCTTAAGCGAATTAAAAACACATAGATATATACTACACATGAATACAGAATTAAAGTAAATAAATAAAAGCACAGGTCATAATTGGTTAAAACTAAATGAAATAAATCACAAAATTAAACGAAATAAAATGTCAACCCAACACACGCAAGTAGAGACAGATATAATTAAGAAACATCACTATTTGAGAAGTCAAAAGCATAGAATTCATCCATAGAATAAAATGACTTATCAATAAAAAAACACTTACACTTAATCTTAGCCACAAATGACTTAGTTGGAAGCTCTCTCACATGTCTAGGTAGGGCATTAAATAACCTGGGAGCATGGTAATTGAGGGAAAATCTTGCCTTATCTATTCGAATCCAATCGATTAAGAAGTTGTCATTATGTCTTGTGTGATATTGATGTACCGCAGAAAGAGGCATGTACAAGTTTGTATTTAATTTAACAAATTTAAGACATTCAAACATATAAAGACATGGCTGTGTCAAAACATTAAGACTACGATATGAATCTTTACAGTCTGAGTGGTAAGACAAACTCGCTACTACTCTTAAAGCTCGCCTTTGAGGGGCAAAAACTCTAGCCGATCCTGCCGAGTGGCCGCAGGCAAGAATAGCGTAAGAGATGTGGCTCTGAATTAATATATGAAATGGCATTATCAAAACAGCCCTCGACACATTGTCAGACAAATTACGCAGTACATAAGTGTTTGACGATAACTTTCCAGAGATATAATCAGCATGTGCATTCCAAGTTAACTTTTGATCAAGATGAACCCCCAAAAACCTCACTGAAGGAGGATTTACATCAGAGTTGAAGTTGGTGCTTAAAGAAAATACCATTTTTCAGTTTTAGATTGATTCAAGCTAAGACCGCTTGCTGCAAACCAGTCGGAGGCTTTCTCTTGCGTTTCATCAATAGCAGCTGTTAAGCGATTTATGTTCTAATCCGTTCTTACCACCGTCGCATCATCAGCAAACAGAATGAAATCGGCACTAAGATCAGACACTGGCAAGTCATTGACAAATATGACAAAGAGTGTCGGTCCCAGCACGGATCCCTGACGGACTCCGAATTTAATTACCTGCAGTGTCGATCATACACGATCGCACTCAACAAACTGTGTGCGATTCGCAAGACAAGACGCCAGCAGATCAAGTGTCACACCAGAGAAGCCGTAATATTTTAATTTAGCTATGAGTATTTCCGGTTCAACACAGTCAAAAGCCCTCGACAGGTCGCAGAGTAGGGCCTCACAACTTTGCCCACAATGAAAGGCATTCGCAATTATTGAAACTAATTTGTTTATAGCCATTGCCGTGGACATTCCACTTCTAAAACCGAATTGCTGCTTGTTTAATAAGTTGTTGCATTCAAAATGCTCACACAGTCTTGACTTAATTGCCTTTTCAAACACTTCCCACTAGGGGTATTATGGAAATTGGGCGATAATTGCTGACATTATTAGTATCACCTTTTTTATGAACAGGTACCACTCGAGAGATTTTAAAGGCTGAGGGGAAGATTCCCTCTGCAAGGCAGATGTTTACTAATTTTGTTAAAGGATAAACTATGATGTTACAAACAGATTTAATTATTTTAGAATTCATCTCGTAATAGTCTTTACTATTGGAATTTTTTAAGTTAAAAATGATATCTCTAATCTCTATGTATGTGATTTCTCTAAAGCAAAATGGGGGGAATCCATCTCGAACAAAATTGCCCATGTATTGATCAAAAGAACTATCTGGACTAGGTAGATTATCTATTAACTCTAGTGCTATATTGACAAAAAAGGAATTTAATTGATCTGGGTTAATTAAGCATTTATTACTATTATCTGATCCATTGTTACCACGAAAAGAATTAATTAGTTGCCATGAGGTCCTAGAGGGATTTGCAGAATTTTTCATTAACTGATCATGGGCCGCTATCTTAGCATTTTTTATATCCTGTCGGTATTCATTACGAAATTTGCTAATAGCGCCCCTTAACTGTAGGTATTCCGTACGCTTGTAAGTTTCTTGCATTAAAGCCAATGTATCCCTTTTTGCTCTTATATCATTACTAAACCAAGATACATTTATGGATTTATTAAGGTTTTTGACCGACTTTTCCGGAAATGATTTAACAATACAACTGTAGAAAAGATTCATAAAGATATTGGCTTTTTGTTCGGCACCATCTGAGGTACCTAAGAAGTTCCAATCTGTGCTACTTACTAATTTATGAAACCTCTTTAACCCTACAGATGTAACGGGCCTGATACTACCCGAATTGATATCTGATTTTGTATTATTTTTTATAGTAAAACTAATAATTACGCCCAAGTGATCTGAAATTCCCCAGTCAAGCACATTAGATTTATAACTTTCACAATTAAGATTAGTAATTATATTATCAAGACAGGCGTTATTACGTGTATTAGATTTTATGGAATGATGCAAGTTGTAAAAATGTGCTAGGTCAAGAAATTCTAAAGTTTTTCTGTCATTCGTATTAAATTTTAGATTAAAATCCCCATTTATTACAATTGTTGTTGTTTTGTGCAACAGAATATCTAAAACTTTTGAAAATACTTCCATAAATATTTGAAAATCGCCAAGTGAGGAACGATACACAGACACAACAATTATACCAATCTCGTCGGATTCCACGGCACAAACCTCACAACTGACAGACACTGACAACCTCAAAATGTCCAGACATGGTCTGTACAAACATGTCTCCGTGGCCCTCACAAAAATCGCAACACCGCCATGTGAGTTAGCCGATCTGCAATAAGAACTAACTAACTTAAACTTATCATAATGAAAACAGGATATCTCACATTCTGACATCCAATGTTCTGTAAAGAAAATAATATTAAACGGCCTACTCACGTAACGATTTAGCGTACTGCATGCAGTACGATATCGGCCAAACTGTTGCAGTAACGATAAATCGTAGCGTGTGTAGGCAAATTGGATGCTTCGCAGTACGTAGTTGTCGTATCGTTCGCAGTACGAAGGTTCCATAAAATATCGTATCAACGGTCGTGTTTGAACCAAGTTGGTACGTGTGTAGAGTCACGGCTGCGGCAGTTACGATTTTTCCATTATATTGTACGCCCGAGTGTATGTGGTTGATGTTACTCTGGATTTTAATTACCTATTATGGATATTAAAAACAAAGCATTCTGGGAGGAGTTTATTGAAGTGTATAGAGAAAATAGCTTCCACCCCTTTTTAAGTAATTTTTAAAATCAAGAGGCTCGTCTTGTTCGAGTACTTTTAACAACCACATATGCGGATATTTGCTTCTGTCCAACAACCAATCATCTTCATCAATCAACAACCCTGTAACTAAACGAGCAGCAGGATTTCTTTTTGAAATTCTGGAAGACATATTATTTCATTGTTTGCTGGCTTTTACCGCTTCTACACCGCAACTGACAATCTGAAATGCTGCAGTACGATGTGTTGCATCGTGTGCACAGAAAATGGTTGTACTGCAAGCCGTACGATTTTATCTACGATATGCAGTTCAACGTGCCGTACGATAAATCGTTACGTGTGTAGGCCGCTTTACTATGTTCATGACATTCAAGCTCCTGAATTTTATTCCGAAGTGATTGAACGTTCAAATGACTGACGTGAAAATATTACGCTTTGTTATTTTATTATCGCTCTTGTCGGAGATATGATTACATCTAAAAAAACTGTCTCATCAGTTGGTTTTTGAGTATTTGTTAAATTGAGACTTGATAAATTTAGATTTGATTGTTCTACAGAATCCTGAATCTCATGAGTGTTGAGTAAGACAGATTCGGCAATATGCCCACTCAAAGGAGGATTAGCATCATATCCCGATTCATCAGAACCAATATGAAAAACAGGTGGTCTTCCGTTGATTTAGTAAATATTAAAGACTTGTGTATTTTGCCCCCTGATTTCAAACCCATCACAATTCTTTTCGATATTTCCAATTAAGAAAGCATAGTGCCTCGTGTCGAGTTTATATCAATGAACTGGCATACACCGGGTACGCAATTATTAAATCATAGGATAAAATCATAAAGCCTATTATTGTATCTAAATATTAATTTGTTTATCTTATTGTTTTCCCTAACAAATGCCACAGAAAAGATTAGTATGTTGGTATTAGTACATTGGCGCAGTTTTGACAGTAAAATTTTAAATGAGGGAGCACTTTTATTCAGTAGGTCATTTAAACCACCCACAACTACAACAAAGTCCCCATACTCAAAATCTTCTACCAATGCATTAAAGTCCCGTAGAATGGCATTCATATCTGCACCCGGTTTAAAAAATTTCAAAACGTATACCTATCACAGTCTGAGCCCAAGAATTTAGTTATGGTTCCGTGAAGATGCCTGCAGGTTTCATCACCCAGAATCAAAATTCTGTTTGTATTTCCATTTTTATTGTGCCTCAGGGTCTTATATTCAATTTCATATTTAATTACACTAAAAGGTCCATTTAAAGGTTCATTCATTATAGCATCCACAGAAGTCACCATCGCTGGAACAGATTTTGCGACACTCAGGGATGATCTTTTAATTTCTTGCAGTAAAAAAAGTTCATGCCTTAATATTTTTATGTCATCTTAAAGGAGGTTGTTTTCTTCTGAAAGAGTTTCAATTGATATTTTCATATTATTGAGCAACTCTTTATACCGGCAAGTTCCCCTCTTTGTTTTTCCAGGTCTTTATTTGAGTCCTGAACCTGATTCTCAAGTTCCTCATTAAGTTTGGATATGTCTTTACCCTTTTTTCTAGGTGCGCGATTGTTTCTTTAAATGTATCAATCTGAGACTGGTAATTTTGCTCAGATTCCAACACATCATCTTCAAAATCTTGTGTTTTCCGTTTAAAACGCAAGATAAAGCGATCTTTTTGTTTTAGAAGGTTTTCCAGTTCATAATTTTTGTAGTAAATTTTTGAATCTCCTGCTCTCTATTTGCTCCTTCCTTCTCACACTTCTGTGAGCAATAAATCCTAAATCCCGACACTATAGTGAACTCCTTTGTCCGGTCCAAGCAAGACAGGTGAAAGGCATTCAAACAACATTTGCAAATATAGTTATTAAAATTATTCTTAGTACAGCATTTAAATGTGGTAAACATATTGCTCAGCCCCGGTAGCGTGGAACTTCAATATACTTAATTTATTGAAGGGAATT
>JAEQML010082739.1:0-10711 GCA_016904865.1 Pissodes strobi | reverse complement strand
TGTAAGGACCAGTTTCGTGATCAAATTTCCAGGGTAACGAAAAACATGTTTTATCTTTGATCTTTGACCCTCAATAGACCGAGTTCAACTGACCACATTCAAATCATCAAATACCTAGATATGTTGGGCAAACTTATTATTCCAAGTCGAACACTTAATTAGTACTTTCCCAAATTTATACAAAATTTTATAAACTTAATTGGCTTCTCCTAAGCAATAATTATTTCGTTTAAAATGTTTTGACGATATTTTTAAAAGCTGCAAGTTTGATATTTGGGATCGGTCTTTTCTAGTGGAGGCATCATCTAACCGCAAACAAACCAGTAAGAAGACATTATACATCTGAAAATATCTGCAGTCCCATCCCTAGCACATAATGATCCTTGTGGTCGGATTTGAAAAGTTTTAGAGGTATAAAAGTCCGAATAAGGCACGAATCTCAGAGATTGTGACAAAAGTAGGTAGAAATGTTTGTCGGCAATTTTTCCTCGCAGTAAACTTCTGTTTCATTAAATTTTTCATTTGTATGGTGGACAATTATTTCCTCCATAAAAAGTAAGTTCCAGACTTCAAGTGGAGCTTTGGGGAAGGTTTAATTTGGATGATTCTTGGAATCCTAGTAATAATAATATCTTGTGGGCTTTTGATATGTAAAGAAGGTGTTTTAGTTCATTTGTAAGTATTGTTTTCCTCATAGTAGTATTTACTTTGCAATTCCAATTGATCTTCACCAACCTGAGCTTTGTTTTCCGATCCATTTTCTTCAAGAACATTGGTTAGTTTTTCAAAATCACTCAGGGGCTTTTCCGAGGGCTTTTCATCATCCGAAGACCGATCCCAATCAGTTACACTGCTTACAGATTCATAGTCACTGAATATTTTTTTGATCTTCTCTTCAGAATCTCTTTGTTCGGCGCGGTAAAAATTTGCTTCAATTCGTCAGCAATTACGATTACTACCCGGGTTTATTTTGGATGATTCTTGCAATCCCCATTGACCGTAATAAAAATGTGTCGTGGGTTTTTGGTACCTAAAAGTGTTATTTTAGCTCACTTGTAAGTGTTATTTTTTTCATAGTTGTATTTACTTTGCAATTCCAATTAATCTCCACCAACATCCATCTTCTCAGCTCCATTTTCCTCCAGAACATTGGCTGATTTGTTTTCAAAATTTTTCATCATCCGAAGACCAACCCCAATCACTTACATTACTTACAGAGTCATACCCACTAAATATTTCTTCCTTCTTCTGTTCAGAATCACTTTGTTCGGCGCTGTCTAAAATTAGCTTCAATCCGTCTGCAACTGCCGTCTCTTAAACTTCATTTAGTAATGAAGTTTAAGAGACGGCAGTTGCAGTTTCAGCCATCAGATTTCTCCCAAAAATCATCATTGTTTACTATTTTTAGAAATTCTGCATCTGTTAGCGATCTGTTCTTCCACTTATCACCCATTTGTGTCGAAGTATAAGTAACGATAGAACTTATAACCGATTGCAATATTTGATTTTTATGAAAAAAAAAACTGATATTTACCCAAATATGACTTCTTACTAACCTAAACTGCTACTGGGTTTACAGGACCTGAACTCCCAAAAAAAATTAAAAATAAGACGTAGTTATATGTTTACGCCCGTCACTGTCTATGCACGCATTGATTCTAACGGTATCACGCTTGGCTGATATCTGAGTACTTATCTCCTCAAATTCTTCAAAATATTTGAAAATAAATAAATGCTCGGATTCCGGAGACGGATTAAACAGAGCTTGTGGGATTGTATTTAAGATTTTAAAGTTGAACTCTTCAACACCACCCCCCATAGGGGTTGGCTAAAGTATAATTCAGCAAAAAAGTACATTTCTTAGTACAATATCAGCACGGTGTTCCCGAATGGAGGACCGATGGTTGGGTACGAACCATCGGCAATGAAAAATAAAATGAAGGTGGATTAAGACAATATCAGGTAAAAATGCATTGTAATCTCAACTATAAAGAGTCTTGCGGTATGTCCGAATTGACAAAAATGAGGCTAGAGTGTTGCAATAGTAGGATGGTTACCTCAGCTGAAATCTCTAGTTTGAGATTGAATTTCAGGTCATTCTCAATTCCTTCCTATCTGTCCGTGATTCATTAAGTTTCTATTAAACTATTTTGTGAATACGTGAATAATTAATGAAATTAAAATGATTTTAAGTGAAAATAGCGATTTAAGTGAGAATCGCGAAAAAATCTTAAAAGTGGTAAGTGGCTAAGTGGTGAAACATTGTGGGCCTGTCTGTACAGTCAATAATTGTAATGCAAATGTGTTCACACTAGGTTCAGAAAAGATAATTTCCCGAAAAGAAACAGTTTCAAAAAATTAAACAGACAAATTGTAAGTTGCAAGCAAGTGAAGAGATAAAGAAAATATTGCAGAGCTGCCATCAAAATTAATTAATTGGGTAATACGTGAAAATAGTAGTAATTTTATTCCTCTGGCAAGTTAAAGGCCAGGTCAGCCTTATCATTCTTTATTTATTTTATACCTGCTACCTTCACATCCATAGTCGAGATTGCGGACAGGGTATTAGACAAAAAGGAACAAGTTTGCCGTACCCCGCTTTACAAGGCAAGAAATGAAAACGAATCACAGTTACGACTCTATTATCATTTTATTTAAATTATTAAATTTTAAACTTGTTTTTAATGTTCCAGATGTTAGTTTCGGTATGCCACATTCCACCTACCTATAGGTCCCCTCATGTCTAAGTATCCCCAAATCTCTCTCCCCCTCATGCAACATTAGGCCATATGGTCGAAATGGCAAGAACCGAAAATGATCAAAAGTTATTTGGCCTTTTAGGCCCCGAGAAATAAAAATCGATACTAGCCTACGACGAGATGCCAGATTATTCTCAATTTCTCACTTCGCATTTTGCAAATAGTGCAAGCCCATCTTATCGACCGTATGCGCGTCAACCGCTGCACGTTGGATCGATAGTATAAACGCGGTCTACGATTGGTCGGTTAAAATCAATGGGCCGGGGATCCGATGTTATCGATTTTGAACCCTATAGCAGCAGCAGACCCATTCTTCGGCATCCGTTGTTTCTGTATAACGTTTCTACGAAAGCCACAAGTTGAGTGCTGCCAGTCTCCAAAATCCGCAAAACGTGGTCCTATATTAGTTTTTGTATAATAGATTTCGTGAAAGAATCTTGCTTGATCAGGTATGTGGTGCTAACTTTTTCGTCAATCTGCAAATCATATTTGGCGCGTGTTTACATACGCATTACTTGTTAACTCTTTATTTATTAGTTTTGTGATTTTTACTGTATATGGTATTTGTTGTATTTGTGTTTTAAAATATAAGATTAGTTACCAAATATGTCGTGTAGATAATATACCTAGTAGTCGATGTATTGTACTACAAATAAGGCGGGATTTTATCGATCAATAGTCTCGATACAAAGCTTGGGGTTTTATTATATTGCGGTAATCAGTCGTATTGGCAAATCGATTTGATTTGGGGAGTTGATTCATGAACATAGTCGAAGGCATTTTTTTGAGTTGAAAAATATTTTAATTTTAATTAATTTAAGTTATATTGTTTTAAATTATGGTCATCCTATCCCTAAACCCTAAATAAAGAAAATATAAATACTATGGACTAAATAGGAGTTTGAAACTAAATTAAAATCTGAAACCTGAAGCCAGTGTCAAAATAGCAGCAAAAGTTAGGAGACTGAATTAAAGTAAAACTAATCTTTAAAAGATTTTACAAAATTTTGTGTCGTCAGCTCCGAGACTATTATGGTTTGAAAAGTTAATTGAAATTATTGATCTTTGGTGCCTAAATCATGGAAAATTATTTCTCGGACGATTGATTTTTTTTTTGCTTATTGAAAAATTAAGGTTAGTTAAATCACAACTATTAAAATTTTAAAAATTATACAGTTCTGTTGGAAAATAAGTTATAGTGGTGTTTTTTAAATAAAATATATCTGAACAGAATATTTAAAAATTATTCATATGTTAGATACTTTTTAGAATATTTTCTTAGATTTTGAACATTTTATTTAAATTTCGTACTAAATTATCTCATTTTGTTGATAATTTACTTTGATTTTGTATTATTTTTAAAAGCTGTAAAATTTAGCAAATATTTAATATCAGTTTTCTCATATTTTCTTGCAATAATTTTTTTAATAGGTGCTTTAAAAAGAAGCAAATTGCTACTACCTTTTGTATTAGGCAAATTACTATTATATGAGCATTTTGGTGATTTTTCTTATTGTTCTAAAATAAGAACTGTTTTAACAAGAAAAGTAGCACATCTATTAAAAACCTTTACTATACAGTATGTACAGGGCGGCTCGAATTCGAGTATATGCATGGGGAACTCGAAAACCGTAAGCGATACAGTATCGATCAAATTAAGGCAAAATTGCGCCTTTAGGTGCCTAACAATATGCCATTTAGAAAGTTTTAAAATTACGAGTATTTCCGGAGATATCCGGAAAAAACCGACATTGAAAAATCGTACTATTTTTTTTCCTGAGCTTATTTCACAACGAATTTCAAATTGAATTGCACTTTTGCATTGCCGTTTTTTTCGCTCTATCCAATGATGATATCCAGTTTTTAATCCCACTTTTCGTCTTCGAGGGTCATCATCAACTTTCTTTTTTTAACATTGGCGTTTTTAATATGAATGTTTTTCAATTTCCTTTTATTTTTTTTTATTTTTATTTTTTTTTTTAATTATTCATTTTACTTTGTGGTAAAAAATAAACGAACCTGCTGATTTAATTTACCAAATTTAATCTTTCATAACAATAAGAACTCCAACTTTCCACATAACACAAAGAACAAATTAAAATAATTTTGAGAATATAAAAATTTCAATAGTAATTAAAACTATTCAAAATTACGTTCAAGTAATTTAAAATAAAATCACAAATAAAATAAAAAAAGGAATAAAAAAAATTAAAACACATTCATATTAATAACGTCAATATCATGTGAAAATCGATGAAAAAATTAAAGTTCTTATTAAAAAAAAAAGTTGGTGATGACCCCTTGAAGACGAAACGTCGGATTCCAAATTGGATACCTTCATTGGATTGCGCGAAAAAAGTGGCAATGCAAAAGTGCAATTTAATTTGAAAATCGTTTTCAAATAAGGGCTGGAAAAAATAAAACTATTTTTCAATATTTCGGTTTTTTCCGGATCCGAAAACATTCGGAATTTAAAATCTTTCTAAATGGCATATTGTTAGGCACCTAAATGCGCAATTTTGCCCTAATTTGACCGACACTGCATCTCTTACGGTTTTCGAGATCCCCATACATATAGACTCGAATTCGAGCCACCCTGTACCTACACGGATGAACTTTACAGTAGGACAAATTGACCAAAAATTTCACACTTCGAAACAATTGCTTTTGCCTCTTTAAAAACAAGATTTACGTTGAAATAATTCTTTTTCTTATGTAGAGGGTGTCCCATTTTCGATGATATTACGGGGTATCTCACTTACGAGTAAAGGTAGAGAGTTGCGGTTTCCGCAATACTGTTCTACTTTTTTGTGAAAAGAACGATGGTATAAACAAAATTTTCATAGCCCGCTTCGTTTCTGAGACACAGGGCGAAATTGAAAATAATGCATTTTGGGACCCCCCTCGTATCTCCGTTATCCTTTAACATATCGCAAAGCTAAAAACTTGCTCTTATATACTTTTTTACGTAGAACCCAGTGGCGTAGTCAGATTTTTGCTGTGAGCTGTCAACTTTAAGCTATAAGTCAAACTTATGTTTTTTTTTTAAATGGAACACCCAGTATATTTTTCTTTCGTTTGAATGGAAATTTTATAAGCTTTTTAAAAATATATAATACATGATATGTATTTTAAATAATAAGCCTAAAATTCATAATTTCACAAAATGTATCTCTATACGACACTCTTGATGAGTATAGTATAAGCATTATCTTTTAAACAACGTTATAATTATTAGTAGAGAGAGATTATCAGAGCAATGGAATGATCATTTTTTTATTGACAAGACCTGTCAGTGGCAAAATTTATATTTTCTGTGTAATATTGTATTTTTTACGATTATTGAAAACGAAAATTATGAATATTTTGATAAATATGACATGTTAGTCTGCTTTATACAGAGCAATGAAAACTTCCGTGAAGCTTCTCAAATATTATTCAATATGTTTGTTTGAATATTTATTTACCTTTTGACTTATTTGGGTTTTTTTTATTTAAGTATCATTTTAATTTATGGATATTCTGAAAGAAGACAACCTGGTCATTTAATGTTTTCAGGAATAAAGAGACCATGGAACATTTATCCGGCCCCTACCAAAAACGTATAATAAGGAAAATCGCGGTAAGGGCGGAGGCAACGTTCCTTGTTCTATCAATTTTTTTCTTTATTCCGGAAATCATTAAAAGATCAGGATGCCTTCTTTCGGGATACTTATAAATTAAAATGATACTTAAAAAAAAAACCAAATAAGTCAAAAGGTAAATAAATATTCAAACAAACTTATTGGAATATAGCTGAGAAGCTTCACGAAAGTTTTCATTGCTCTGTATAAAGCAGACTAACATGTCATATTTTTCAAAATATTGATAATTTTCATTTTGATCCATCGTAAAAAATACAATATTACACAGCCACTGAAAGGTCTTGCCAATAAAAAATTACCATTCCATTGTCCATTGTTCTTAATAGTCTCTGCCTGCTAATACTTATACCGTTGTTTAAAAGACAATGCTTATAAAACTATACTCATCAAGAGTGTCGTATAGAGACACATTGTGTGAAATTATGGATTTTAGGCTTATTATTTAAAATACATATCATGTATTATATATTTTTATAAAGCTTATAAAATTTCCATTCAAATGAGAGAAAAATATACAGGGTGTTACATTAAAAAAAAATACAAGAGTGTCGTATCGAGACAAATTTTGTGAAATTACGAATTTTAGGCTTAATATTTACAATACGTATAATGTATTATATATTTTTATAAAGCTTATAACATTTCCAATCAAACGAAAGAAAAATATACAGGGTGTTCCATTTAAAAGAACATAAGTTTGATTTATAGTTAAAAATTGACAGCTCACAGCAAAAATCTGATCACGCCACTGGATTCTACGTCAAAAACTGTATAAGAGCAATTTTTTAGCTTTGCGATATGTTAAAGGGTAACAGAGATACGAGGGGGGTCCCAAAATGCATTGTTTTCAATTTCGCCCTGTATCTCAGAAACGAAGCGGGCTATGAAAATTTTGTTTATACCATCGTTCTTTTCACAAAAAAGTAGCAGAGTATTGCGAAAACCGCAACTCTCTATATTTACTCGTAAGTGAGATACCCCGTAATATCATCGAAAATGGGACACCCTGTACATAAAAAACCAAAACTTGACAAATGCGTGACAAAGTATTTAATTTTTAGTATTTTACAAAAATGCAAAGCATCCAAAATCTCAAATTTCAGTTAAATTCAATCAAATTAAAAAAAATACATTTCGGCATTAATAAATAGTTTTATTGGCATAAAATATAAAAAATACGAATATTATAATCCAAAAATTCGATATTTACCGAACAGCTTCAGTGAATCTTTCCTTTAGAATGTTAATATTGTTGGGTATTGGAGTGGTTTAAAAGTCCCACACACATCAGCCAATCTAAAGTTGGGACCTCTTGTAGGCCACAAAACTGGGTCAAAATTTGTGGTGGTCATTTCACCTTCCTGAGCATCGAGAACATATTATTGCGATACTCCAAAGGCAAGTCGATAATCAACAATATTGTGTGTTTATTAATGTCTAATAATTTTCAAAAATTTCTCGTTTTGTAGAAACTTCTTTGAGTTTAATGGAGAAAAAAGTAGAAGAAAGTGAAACAAAAAATAGGTACAAAAACACTAAGCGGTGCGTATGGCGCCAGTTTCTGTCCTTTGCCAGGACCAGGAATTGCCAGAGGTATTTTTAGATCAGCAGTCAAGAACTGGATTAGAAGACAATCTCACAGCTCGTGGCTTCAAACACCAAGACAATCCATCGCCTTCTTGTAGAGTTTGATTAGGACGGGGTTTATAAGGAAATATCTTGTTTACTTTTAAAATGTTCTGGATTTGGCTTTTTTACAACTTCCAAATATCTAGCACGAACTCTGAACTCTGAGGGATAACAGTGCATTTTCGTCAACGGATTAAAGTGTCGCAGCATCATTTTCATCCTATTGCTATTTTACATTTTGAGATAAAACAAGGAACCAGTTCTCTGAAATTTCTTGATCAAGTTGCTAATAGTCATCTTGGTTGCGTTGGCTCCAGGAAGCCTTTCATTAATTTGTCCCAATATGAAACTTGTCCATCTCCGAAACACCGAACTATAAAATCCATTTGTTAATTAACTAACAATAGTGCAAAATATTTTTCAAATTTTTGATTGAATCAAATTTGGTAAACTGAGACAGATACAATACATACACAGATAAAAATAGTTTGGCGTGTTCAAGTAAAACAAAGTACTCAAATGATATCGGAGAATGTTTTAGTTATTTTTTTAAACAGAAATATAGTTTTTTTGAATTCGACTGAATTTAATTGGAATTTTAGATTTTGGATGCTAATTTGGTTTTTGTCAAATATAAATTATAGATACTTTTCTCCTAAGCCAAGAAAGCGGAGAGGTTTTTCTGACATATTTCGAACATCTTTCAAAATACAGCAAGCCTTCGTCGCGCGCTATTGGAATATTATTCTATGCTACGTTGTATCAGCGAAAAAAAATACGGATCTTAGTCAATATGTAATTTAATTGCGTTTCTAAAAAGAAAATCGGTAGGTTTTTATTCAAAAAAATCTGAGATGTTAAGAAAAAAGTCTTATTTCAATTTTTGATGAAAGCCGACAATAGAACTTATTTTATGATAAAAGTTGCGGGCATTTTCATGCGTACTGCACTGATAAATCTACACCTGTTAAAGATGAAGGCCAATTCATTCAAATTATTATTTAAGAAAACAAAGACACCTCGAGATTTTATTTTATTGCAAACGGGAATGTTGAAGGAGTAGATAAGGTGATGAAAGGGGTTCGAAGATGCGGCCAAGCAACTCAGATGTACTCGATTTTTTTGTGGGAAAATGGAAAATACATCAAGCAACCAGTTTGCATTAATACTTTTGGGCAAATGCCATGCAATATAACACTGGTCTCCAATCCTCAACTATATAGTGGACACTGCTTCCACACATGGCCTGAGTCGTTGCTTCCAGATTCCAGAGTCGATTTATTGAAGAGGCATGGAGGTTGATACTCTAACATAGTGGCAGAAAATATATGATTGCAAAGAAAATAACAAGAAAATGTCCGCTATTATATTGGGTAACGTTTCACGCACCGATGACCCTTTAACCAGTTCAAGCACTCGGCAAATAAACTTACTTTCTAAAAATTCAGCTCACTTATCATCTATAATTTAACAAATTATTTAGAATTTATAATTATTATCCTATTAATAACAGGCTTTTTATAATTAATAATAACAAATAAAAGTGATGATTAACATTCTTTTGTTTGTTTTTCATTTAAAAATTGTTATTAATTCGTAATGGCACTGAGTGTTACTATGAAGGTCATAATAAAATTTGGCATTTTTAAGTTGTGTCACTCCTTAGAATAGGACCAGGTAGTAAAACCACCACTTGCCTCACTCAATAAGAATAAATATCGCGCATAATACGATCAAATATATGAACAATATACGATACCTGCAAAAGTCCTCGTTAATATACCTAGTTTTGTTAATATTCTATTTATCCTTTCAATTATTTCGCTCACTGTTCCCAAAAGAACGCAAAAGTTAACATAAATAAAAAGTATTTTCGACCCACCATCGAAGGACAATCGCATCGCTTCGGTCACCGACCGAAGGCCCGATCCGTTCCGAGCCCGCGCGATTTACGTCGAGCGCTATTTAGTGTTTACTAGAGAGCAGTGCAGGTAGTCTTAAACCGCCATTCCGCTCACTTATTCCAATAAAGAACAATTCTGTTCTTATGATTTTCTTATTCCTATACGCCAATCGTTCTTCGATAGATCAGGGTAAGTTTTATATTTTTTTAACGCTCAGTACAATATCGAGTGTTTATTTACACGAATACATTATTTGCTTAATATAATTAAGCCGGAATATATCGATGATATCCTTGCGGGCTTGTTAGCGAGAAGGCTGGCGGAACGACGCGACTCGAGACACCGTTGCCTTGTTGAATTAACCAACGCGATTGTATTTATTCAAGTAATAGACTATATGCTGTATGAGAGATCGAGGATACTGTTCGAATTCATAAAAACAACAATTATTATGTATTCGTTTAAATAAATCTTGGATAATTTGCATTTTGTAGCTTCCATAGAGTATTCGCTTACAACGACTAATAATATTAAAAATGAAACTAGATGTTTTATTATAAACGTTTGTGCTATGGTAAACATAAAAACTTGCCTTTCAAAGTACCTACATATAGAGATGGTAACTAGCTATACCATCTCCCTTTTCTTATAGTGCTTCTTTGATATTATGATATGCATAGCAACTTCGCCTTGATATTTATATTCACAACAGAGAAGAAATCCTTTCATAGTAAAGAGAGTACTATATAGAGTAGTACTATATATAGTGATCAAA
>JAEQML010082738.1:0-10712 GCA_016904865.1 Pissodes strobi | reverse complement strand
GTTTTTTATATGTGTTTATTTTTTTATTCTTTTTTTATTTTTATTTCTATTTTTTTATTATTTATTTTGCTTTGTGCTTTGGGGGAAACAAATAAACGAACCTGTTTATTTAATTTTACCATTTTTTATTTTTATCAAAAATAAAGGCTACACTTACATAAAAAACAAAATAAATTTTTTTTTGTAGAACATAAAAAATTTCAAAACTAACAAACTATTTAAAATTTCGCTAAGCAGAACAAGTAATTTAAAAAAAAATAAAAATAAGAATAAAAAAAAATAAAAAAAAATAAAAAACACATCTTCAAATCACTCAATACGCCAATATCAACTGAAAAACGATAAAAAAGTTTGTATTTAAAAAAAGCGAGTTGATGATGACCTCTTGAAGACGAAAGGCCGGATTCCCAACTGGATACCACCATTGGATAGAGCGGAAAAATTGGCAATGCAGAAGTGCAATTCAATTTGAAATCCGTTTGTAAATAAGCCCAGGAAAAAAATTAAACGATTTTTCAAAATTTCGTTTTTTTCCGAATATCTCCGGAAATGCTCGGAATTTTAAAACTTTCTAAACGACATATTATTAGGCCAGAAATATGAGATGATGGAAAGGAATCGGCATGGATGAAACACCAGAGAGTTTTACAAGACAATAGCAAACGACAAGAAAGGTGTCAGACCCAATTCAATAAGCGTATTGAAAAAAGAAAATGGAGACCTAATAGTAGACGAGGCTGAACTACTTAAAGCGTGGAAGGAATATTTCAATAATCTACTCAATGCAGACCATGAAGAAAGCCCTGCAGAGGATATCTATCAAACCGCAGACTTGCCAGTAGAAGAACCGTCACTGGAGGAAACAATAGAAACACTTAAAAAACTGAAAAACTCAAAGGCACCAAGCTCGGACAATATACCTGCAGAGCTCCTTAAATATGAAGGAAAGTCTCTACACGAGGAAATACATAAGCTCATCCTACTCATATGGAAACAAGATAAGATACCGAAGAAATGGCAAGAAAGTATAATAGTCCCTATTCACAAAAAAGGAGACAGAACAAAGTGCTCAAACTATAGAGGCATTTCTTTACTTAATATCTCCTATAAAGTTCTATCGAATATCGTTTTAAATAGACTAACACCTTTCGTTGAAGAATTTATAGGAGAATATCAGGCAGGTTTCAGGAAAAATAGGTCCACAGTCGATCAGCTTTTCACTCTACGACAACTACTAGAAAATGGATGGGAATTCAATAAAGTCGCACGTAATGTTTTCATTGACTTCCGACAGGCTTATGACAGCGCTAAAAAGGATGAATTGTGGAACGCAATGTCACAACTGTCAATACCAACAAACTTATCAAACTGGTCAAAACTTGTGTGAATGGCGGAATATCTAGAGTAAGAATAGACAATAAACTATCAGAGCCTTTTAAAGTGCATAGTGGCCTTAAACAAGGAGATGCCCTATCACCCCCTCCTATACAACGTCATCCTAGAAAAGGCGGTCAGCGCGGCACGGGTCAAAACAGAACTCCTGTCAAGCATGAGGACCTAAGTTAATGCTAGCATACGCAGATGATATTGATCTGATCGGAAACTCAGTAACAACAGTAAAGGAAATATTTAATAAAATAGAAACAGAAGCCAGTAAAATGGAACTAAAAGTAAATGAAGAAAAGACAAAATACCTATGCATAAATAGACATACACGGAGAGACAGAATAGGACAAAACGTAACAATAGATACCTACAACTTCGAAAGATTAGGCCGTTTTAAATACCTAGGGGCAACGATCACTGAAGACAACGATATCACGGAGCAGATAAAGGGAAGAATACAGTCAGCCAACAGATGTATGTATTCCTGTAACCTATTCAAATCAAAATCCCTGACAAGAGCTTCCAAGATCAAAACATACAAAACAGTCATTAAACTGGTACTCACATATGGATGTGAGACATGGACTATGACAAAAGTCAATGAGGAAAAGCTCAGAAGATTTGAGCGAAAGGTGTTAAGGAAAATTTTTGGTCCGTCCTTTGACCCGAGTACAAACCAATACCGCATCAAGACGAATGGTGAAATAAAAGCAATTTACAACGACACCGATAGTGTACAAGGAATATAGTCCCAGCGCCTCAGATGAGCGGGTCATGTGCACAGACTCCTAAATGACAGACTGATTAAACTGGTCTGGGAAGAAGGGCCAACAGGAAAGCAGCCTCCAGGAAGACCACGTATGCGATGGAGGGACAACACCAAGCAGACCTGTCAGCGATGGATATACCGTTCGACCCGCTCTTAATGGAGGACCGTGCAAGATGGAAGCAAGTAGTGCAGTCAGCCAAGACCTTCCCTGGGTTGTAGAGCTAAAAGAAGAAGATATTATTAGGCAAATAAAAGCGTAATTTGCCCTAATTTGACCGACACTGTAAATAGACTCGATTTCGAGCCACCCTGTACAGCTATTTATTCAAACATGAATTATTTATAACTCCTATCGGCAGTACCATCCTAATTTTTCACCTATAATACGTAACGAGATATTTGTATATAAATTGACTTGACAAACATAGTCTAAACCTAATATTTTGGCACAATTATTGTGCGTAATTTCTTTTTATACAATGGTAATAGTAAAAAAATACTTAGATTGATAACTTAAATAACACAATAAAATTTCTGGAATATCCATTGGCCCTCGAAAAGCTATTAAAGATGTGTAATGTCATTTACAATTTCAATTTTAAAGAAAATTTGGAAATCGATATTTTTGTCATTTTACAATTTTAGCACAAAATAAGTTGAGAATATTTTTTTGCGAATTAAACATGGGACGTAATTGAAGACACAAGTTGATGAAGGGTCCATGTACAATTAAGTTAATTTTGAAGAAAAGTGGTTTAAAGTTATTATGCCCGGATTTTTTTTTTGGGAACTATTTAAGGAAACGATTTTTTTTCTAGACAAAGATCTTTAATCCAAAAATCTAATATACAAAATAGTGTAACAAAAAAGACATACTTTAGGATAAAAAAAAATATAAAGTGTACTTGGACCCTTTATACACTAAGTTTTGTTTTATCTTTCATATAAGTAGTTAGTGTATAAAGGATCTATATACCTTTCAACTAAAACTTCATTAATTTAACAATTATTCTAAAGGTAAAACCTGACTTAATCCTTAACCTATCTCAATGTTCTTGTTTTCACGGCTTTTTTACTGCATTGCTTGATTCTTCATAATCTTCTAAAAGTTTTTCATTAAAATATTTGTATTCCTCTTCGACAAATTTCAGTTGCTTCTTTATATTTTCCAATTTTTCAGTAGACACTAAATTCTTTTTATTTCTTATAACATTAAGTTGACAAATTTGTAGTTCCTGTTCTGAGCAGCTTTTTTTAGCAGATTGGCCTTTAAAAATAGACAATTCTCATCTAAGCTCTCTTTATATAGATAGCTTCCATACTCTTCTACCCTTAACCATTTAATGCCGCCCCTGAAATTAACCTTTTCACCCAATAAGTTTGTTTTCCTATTAATAACTTCTAAATTTTTTGGCAAATCTTCAATATATTTTTCCATATTGGTTATTACAGCAGATTTGAGGCTTGAAGACCGAATCCCTTCCCGATTCTGCTCAGGGATAAAGATGTTTTCATGTTTACGTAAGTTTTTTTCGATTCTGCCAAAATCGCGGTCGGAATCTAAAAATGAGTGCCCAACTTCAGGGAACTTATGATCTATACATTTGAAGAAACCACTTAGAATGAGAAACTGATACAGGCATAGAATATTGAAATTTTTATTTTGCCCGAGCAGGAGTCTGACATTATTATCAAATGTTTTGTATCTTTTCCCTCTTTACTGTGTTTAAAGAGCTATGTAAATGTATGGAGACTGCTGCCAATTTCAACAGTACCTTTACTCGCTATATTCTCTGTCCAGTTAAAAAGGTAGGGAACATCGCCATTACATGTAACTGTATGCACGTTAAAGTTATAAAACCATAACTGCCTTAAATAAAAGGCTTTTGACGTTGTTAACCTGGGTAATGTTGTAATGAGTTTGTTGTAAGTCCATTGTGATGTAGCATGTATCATTTTTCGCGCGGGCATTCTCCCTATCTTTTTTTTTGTTGCTCAAAAGCAAATTTATAGTTATCTTCGTGCTCCGCCGAATTCAGACCTGCATCGCAAGTCGAACAAGTGTCACTTCTTGGTGTGCCACAGGAAAGGTTGTAATGATTTAAAAATATTTTTTCATAACTGGGGTCTGTTTGTATGATGACCCCGTTTATCAGGAGTCGGTACTGATCCGTAGCGTTTTATTCTTTTCTGAATGATTTTAATTTTTTTTCTGAGATTTGAAATAAAGAAGACAGAGCAGTTCTACAGACAACTATCGTTTCATTGTTAAAAGTAACTGAATATTTAAACGTTGCAGTTTTGCCCCTCTTGATATTTTTTCTTTGTCGATGGACAGGTAACTCAATTACGCTTTTAAGAAGCAGAACATTTTTTGAATTGATATCCAAAGAATAAAATTCTTTTAATATATTTTCTCTGGCATCAGAATTAAACTTCTTGTTGCATTGTAACCTACAAGCCTCTTTTTTTTGCACAAATTACCAAGGTCTGGTGTTTTAGCGGGAATAACTCTACTAGAGTATGAAACATATTCCAAACCTTTATGTTTTTATACCACCTGTCTTTGTAGTCACTTACACAGGCCCTTCATCTACTAATATAGACAGCGGAAAAGTTTGTATTATTATAGACATAAATGACCTATGTGCACAAGTACGAATATGGGCTCTTTATCCACTATGACATTGTATCATTTTTTATTTGTAAACGATAATTTTGGGACTATGTACAGTAAAATGATACATACGCCCTTCATTCACTAGCTGATATATATTTTGGTATGAACATAGTTCCTTCATCCACTGCTATTTCGTTTATTAGTTGGAAAATTGAGTTGAATCATACCAGGACAAAATTATATGTACTTGGGACCTTCGTTTCCACAAAAAACTATGTTTTTACAAAAATGTTACATGGGCCCTTCATCCACTTACATCTTCAATTATGACTCTGTTACGGAAGCAACTGATTACCCATTGAAAGTATAAAGTTGCTTTTGGAGTTTGGACACCCAAAATGACGTAATGACGTAACTCACTCCATGCATTTTTATAGGAAAGCATTTGAACATTTTTAACAATTTAAAGTTAACCTATTGCTTATAATAATTAAATTAATCCAAAAATATTACCTTATTAATTAATTTAATTATATGATCAAATAAAAAGGTTTAAATGTTAGACGAAATGCTTTTTTAAAACTATTAGGATTATAAAAATAAATTCGAAATAATTGTAACCTAAATAATTACTATAATATTTACTAACTTTTTTAAAATAAATTTTTAAAACATAAAAACGAAAATTATAAATATTTTTTTAAACATGGTGTAGTCAGATTCAGTTGTTTAAATATTCTGATAAAATTTGTTCTTGATCAAAGTTTGGTGCGCTTAGAAAAAATGATTTTAGATTGGCCGAATGGTGACTTTGCATAATGAAAAATATCTGAAATATTTCCACTTGGAGAATAGTTTTTAGAATAAATGAATATTAAAATTCGAGTAAAAGAACTTTATTAAACATTTGTGCTTACGAACATATGCTCTATATCTCCTCTAACCACTTTTTTTGAGAAGAATGCGAAATCTCAAAATAAATTTTTCTTAATGCCGAGTTTTAACTAGACAAACTAATAATAAAAAAATCCTTTACTAGTTAAGTAAATACGGTTACACCATGTATATTTTTAACTTCATGAGGAATGTTTGAATAAATATATAATTATTTATCTATTCGAATTAATGGTGAGTCTCCCTCTCACACAGTAACTTCAAATCTAAATGTTTTTCTTGACCATTTTTTTCGTTCTTGGTTTAAGCTTTCAAAAGGAAGCTTCCCTTTAAAAATGGGATATATGTACAGGGTGGCTCGATTTCGAGTCTATGTATGGGGAACTCGAGAACCGTAAGAGATGCAATGTTGATCAAATTAGGGCAAAATTGCGCATTTAGGTGCCTAACAATATGCCGTTTAGAAAGTTTTAAAATTCCGAAGTATATCCGGAGATATCCGGGAAGAACCGAAATATTGAAAAATTATTTAATTTTTTCCTGAGCTTATTTAAAAACAGATTTCAAATTGAAGTGCACTTTTGCATTGCCACTTTTTCCGCTCTATCCAATGGTGGTATCCAGTTTGAAATCCGACGTTTCATCTTCAAGGGATCATCATTAACTTTCTTTTTGTAAATACGAACATTAATTTGTTTTTCGTTTTTTAGATGATTTTGGCGTTATAAATATGAAAAATGCATTTTTATTTATTTTTTTGTTTTTTTAATCTTCTTTTTAATTATTTGTTTTCCTTTGGGGTAAAAAATAAATGAACCTGTTTATTTAATTTTACTATACTTTATTTTTATTAAAAATAAAGGTTTTAATTTTTCACTTAACACAAAAAACAAAATAGCATATTTTTATAGAATGTAAATACTTCAAAAGTAGCTTAAACTCTTTAAAATTATGCCAAAGCAAAACAAGTAATTAAAAAAAATAAAATTAATTTAAAAAAATATATATTAAAAAAACAATTAAAACACATAGTCATATTAATAACGTCAATATCTTATAAAAAACGATAAAAAAAATTCGTGTTTAAAAAAATTAAGTTGATAATGACCACTTGAACACGAAACGTCGGATTCCAAACCTGATATAGCCATTGAATAGAGCGGAAAAAGTGGCAATGCAAAAGCACAATCCAATTTGAAATCCATTTTTAAATAAGCTCAGGAAAAAATAAAACGATTTTTCAATATTTTGGGATTATTCGGATATCTCCGGAAATACTCGGAATTTTAAAACTTTCTAAACGGCATGGCATATTGTTCGGTACCTAAATGCGCAATTTTGCCTTAATTTGATCGACACTGTATCTCTTACGGTTTTCGAGTTCCCCATACATAGACTCGAATTCGAGCCACCATATGTATCAATAAAAAAATGGAATGTTAAGAAATGACGAGGCTTAAAAATGTTATAGAAGGTTTTGCCGTTAGGCTCTTCCGCAAAGGGTTTATAATGCAACTTTTGGTTCTACCCTGTATAACACCGAATTCATTAAAGTTTTTTGCAAATTCAATATCAGGTAATAATCATGATAAAACAAATCAAAAACTTAAAAAGTTTTGTAAGATTGACTGAACGAAATTTTGTTTGTCCGTTTTTTTGTTGGGTCCATAGCATTAGAGAAGAGGAACAATCAGCGTATTTTTTTTAGACTGTCAATTTCATATTGATAAATGAAAATGTATTTTGCTGTGATAAGAAAAAGTAAAAAATATTTTTATTTAAATCTAACAATAATTATTATTATTATTAGGCGTTATGGATTACAGTTCTTTTTCTTATAAAACTGTGTGCTGTTTTAAATATTAATCAAAACTTTAGATTTGTTTTTAATACTCCACGAAAACTGTAGATTGCAAATCTTTTAAAATACTTATTTGTAATATTTTCTAAAGTTCAATTAATTGCGATAATTCGTCACAACCACAAAGATTTAAATTTGTTAGTTTGCCTAAAATTGATATAAACATTTCTGTAAATTTTGTAAACATTTCACTATCCCTGTTAATAATGTTAATTATTGATAATCGATATTTGTGTGCATTAATGACACTTTTCTGTAAGGTATCTGTAATTATTGACATTTATTCTGACAATTTGTAATATATAGTTCAAAAAATATGTTTCTTAACTGAGCAATTTATCTACCAATTAGGCATAATTGAAAATTTTGTTTTAAATTATAATATATTCGACCTATTTTGTTAAACATACATAATTGGCATTTTTTGTCAAATAATAATAACTGAAATTTTTTCTGTCAATTTTGCAAAAGTTACTCTTTAGTGTATGTATTAATTATCCACAGCTGACACTTCTCTGGACCAGTTATATATTATAGTTTACACTTTTTCCTGGCTGTAAAGTTGGCACAGGTTTCTATCTTTCTAGCTAATTATTTATGAATAATTGACAAAAAAATCGGAATTGTCAGTTATGCATAAATGCCAGGAAAGGAAATAGTGTCAATTATTGAATACATTGAGGAAGTGTCTATTATTTATAATTCAGTGTCAATTTCGAAGAATAGACAAATTAACAGTCAGTTATATAACTGGTGCAAAAACCTGTTATTTATTTGGAAATATATGCAGCGGTCTAAGATTTGGTAGATAAATGATTAGTATTTTAAAATCCTTAAAATATTGCTTTATCATCTGATTTTGTTCAAATTATTATTTTTTTCCGATAAAAATAATAATCTGTATTGACTTATTAGTACGTAAACGTAAGTAACTTTTTATTCGCTTAGGTTGGTGAGGAAAAGACTTTCTAAAATGTGTAACTGGTGTTTCAATGAAAAGAAAACTAAAAACAATTTATTTTGGACTTATTTATAGAGATGAAATTCTAGGTTTTTGTTAACAAGCCGCGAAATATTGCCATTGGTCAATGTAAACTGCTGTTCACTTGAAACGCATACGAAACATTTTTAGTCTAGTTTTTAATATACTTATCTCCAAAACTAAAAAGGATTTTTTAATGGGATATTCAAAATATAGGGCACATTTCATGGCCTATCAACCATACTACCGGGTGTTTTTAATATTGTGCATAATTTGTATGTACAAATATTATAATATTTAATCAGCATCATCAATTTGGCCCAAAATCGTGGATGACATTAGCAGGTTGTTTGCAAGAACTGGAGTCATTTTCATATTAAATATTTGGAATATTAAACGAACAAATTGTTGGGTCCTTTTTCTGGAATAAACCTCAAAGGATAAAATTCTCTAAATTTTGTACGAAATGTTATCATGATTTTTGTTATGGAATTGCTTTTAGGGCAGATATAAATTTTATACTTCTAGTCAGATGGTGCCCCAGCACATAATTCTCTGATAGTTAGATTATTTTAATACAAATTTTTTAATGAAGTGGATAGATAGAAATAGCCCTTTAGAACGAACCATGACCCCCTAGATCGCCTGATATTACCTCTTGTAATTTTTTTGTATGAGGGCACTTGAAAAATAAAGTGTACGTTACTCAGCCGCCGACAGGCGTGTTAAGAAATTACTCCCCAAACTTTAAGAAAAGTGAGTGATGGGTTAAGAAGATTTGTTGAAAAGGGTATTGTCTTGGAAGGTGGTTATGTTGAAGAGACCAAAATTTTTAACAAAGTAGTAATTTTTAGGTTCGTTATCGCAATTAAATAAACAAGTTTTAAAATTTAAAAAGTTACTAATTAATTTTTCGTTTCTGCCATAATCAGTTTTTGAGAGTTTGAGAATATGGATTAAGGGGGTTTTGGAGATGCTGAATCTATATATGATAGAAAACAACATCTACAAAAAGCACGAATATTTTTTTGCTGAGAAAGCGCCCCCCCCCCCCCCCCTCCCCTTTCTAACACGGTACGCCAATGAAAACTGAGCATTTTTACTATGCTAAATATTTTATTTTTCAACATACAATTACCACCCAAATTTGGAGAAAATTGTGTTATTAATAACTAAGATATTAGTGTGGATTTATGAAAACGGGACGCACCGTAGATATCACTAAAATTGTCATAAAAACAGGGGTTCCATATAATAGGCACAATATTAACATCCTGTGGCCTAGTCGATAAGTCATGCAATGCGCCTTAATATTTTGAAAACCGCATTAAAAATATTTTTTAGTTTTGGAAATAGGTACAGGGTTATTGATTATAAATGTCACCTCCCTAACTTTCTTATTTTTAAATATAGGAAGCTGATTTTTTTACTGAATTGCAGGAAATTATCTGAATTTTTTTACCAGTAATGAAAATATAATACAGGGTGTTCCACAAAAGCGCACCTTATCAAACATACTTTTTTAAATGGGTATTCGGATTCTACGTAAAATCCTGAGCAGATTTCATATAACATACCCTGTACCTACGTTCAACTGTTTCGCTGCTAGAAAGAAGTAAAAAGTGGTTTTTTACCAAGTTTAAGTTAGAACTGCAACAAAATGTTTGCAGAATCAATTACACATTGTCTTAATTTTTCAAGAGCTATCCTGTGGTATACTAAGAGGCCTTTCTCCTAATTTCTTCATAAAGTCTTCGGTATTCCCGTATGTCAAGTTTAGCGTTATAACCATATTTAATATTATTAAATAAAATGTCCATATTCACTTCTTTCTAGTAGCAAAACAGTTACATTTAGATATAGGATATGTTATATGAAATCTGCTCGGGATTTTACGTAGAATCCGAATATGTAGTCACATACAGGGTGTTCTATGTTTCATTCGGTGCGCTTTTATATATATATATATATATATACCGGGTGTCAACGAATCAATTAGACAAGTCATAATCTAGATCGGAATGTGATATTTTAAAAAGTTTTTACACCTTCTTGATTTTTTTAGAGCCAGTTTTAATATTGGATCTAGGTGGCCATGGCCGGGCGCAAACTAATCTATGGACCTCAGATGATGTTAGAAAATTGCATTCGCAAAGTTTTAGTGATTAGTATGATAGATGGGAATAAAACAAGTTGCCAA
>JAEQML010082734.1:0-10712 GCA_016904865.1 Pissodes strobi | reverse complement strand
GACTAGTCAGCTCTGATAATACGTTAAAAAATTGAGACTAGTCTTAAATTAAAGTGAAAATATTTTAACGTTAAGGTGAGAAGCAAAATAAAACAGTGCAAAAAAAGCCTAAAAGTTTAGCCTCTTCAGAGAAATAATTGTTACTTAATGGGGAATTGTATTTGCAATACGTATCTCAGATAACTCGCAGAAATAAAGGCCAGTCTCTTTCCCAAGTGTGCCATCTGGCAAATTTTGGATTTGGAAACAACCAAAGTCTATCTTTACGTTCATTTGTCTGCTTCACTACGAGAGCGGTATATGTGGAACAAGATCAAAATTTATGAGCCAATTCGTTCTTAGCAACACATCACTAGTCGATAAAGTCGCTGTTGTTAAAATCAGTATTACGATTGTAGCCTTAATTTTTAAGTATGCTAAATTTCCCTTATAGGAGATAAACGCATGAGTTCACGTTTCGACAAAGTGGTACTTTCGAATTTAAAAATTTTAATACGAGCATAAATTTCGAGGGAAAGCATTTACATAATACTAAAAGTTAAAGATTTTAGTATATAACTTGTATAATGTTGGTTTAAATTAAGTTTACCAAAAGACCTAAAAAATATCTGAAACATTATTCTTTATGACTCGACTGTTTTATAATTGCCTCGAGCGCCAACTAAACAAAGGAGAATTCTTCTTAGAGTACACTGCCAGTCTATAGGGTGCAAAGAGTTAACTTTTACTAGAGATCTATGTTGACTTATATAAAACTATATTACTTATAAATTTTTGGGGCCACTGGAGTTAAAATATGTCAATTTTGGCCTTAATATATATTTTATTAAATTTACCAATCATTTTATCCCTGAAAATATTACTATGCAATCAAGCATACTTATTTTAATTTTATTTAAATATGCACTCCTAGGAAAAAGTTTGTTCCCAACTCATGTTGAAAGTGACTTTCCTACATCCCACTGCTTTTATCAGCTTTGCTTCGCTTCTCTCAGGCCATAGGCAGTCCCGTGCAGAAAAACATTACCTTCCGCAGTTGTTAGAAAATAACTATTTTACAACTGCAGTGCGTAAAGTACCAGCTATACGCTAGACGGCAATCTTGGCATGATATTGAGAGATTATTAAAGAAGTAAAAACGGTATTAATTTTATTAATAATATATTATGCAATGAGCATTTAATGGCTATTATGGCACGAGTATGAGAATTACGACCCGATTCGTAGGCGAGTGTCGTAATGAATGCGAGTGTCTTAACAGTCAGTAAATGTGAGTTGCCTGCACTAGTTTTTTTAGGACCAGTCATAATAATGAAAAAGAAATACTTAAAATTTGTTAAATAAATAGTAACTATAAGTGTTGTGATGCTGCGTTTTGATTGGTTAACTTCATATAATATTGAAAAATATTTATTTTAATGTGTCTTATTAAACTACAGGTAGTAAATGTCTATTAAATCAAAAAAATAAAATCAATCTTTTACCTGTGAATGTAATCGCTATGCTGTCTCACAAGGTGGACGAGAAAAGCCTCCGTAAGAAAAATTCAAGCGGAAGTAGAGACCATTCATGTGGTTCTCTCTCTCTCAAATTGAACAACACTAAAAAAGCAAAAGTCAACTCACCTGACAAAAACAATACTAAAATCCCATTAAAGAGTGAGTTCCAGACACTGACAAACAACTAACCAAAGATACGACAAATGTAAGGCCTGAAACTGCAAAAATGAGTCGGTTGGAAAATCCCACAATAGGTAAAATCAATTAAATTTCCTCTCGACACCAATTACTGCTGCTACAACGCCAGACAGTGACGTTAGTGAAAAATCGAGAAACCAACGTGGAAGGCAAAGGAACTTCCTCTAAAATCCCCACTTCAAGAATTACGACTGATCATTCGAAGCACGGCCTGCGCATCACCTTTCTCCTCCAGCAAGTTTACTAGTTGATTTCAAAAATAATACTCCCGAATTTTGGTGTAACGAAGTCTATTTTAATTAACTACAGGACTAGCCGAAAGAAAATAATCATTTGATCCGGCATTTATAACGAGAAACGTGCATGAATAAATTTCAAATTCCATTGGAACCAGCATGTTGAACCAAAACATGATCAACGTGAAAGAAAAATCCAAGCCATCATTAATCTAAATTTTGAGATTATTTTCTCTATCGCGCGGCAGAGGTCACCACGAATGGGTAATCTCATTTGGGTCAACAACCACGAGAGATTGACACTATGGTGAACACAAATTTTAAATGAATTATTTCATAGTTCCGCCGAAGTTTACAGAATAAATTTGGTATCGCAACTTGCCAACTTGGCCGATTATTGACTTTTCGGTGAATGAATAAACGAATTCGAAAATCTAGCCCGTTACAAAGGAAATCAATATAATTCGCATAAGTCGAGTGTTTACAGACGTGGTAGAAAAAAAACCTATTCCTGTTTGAGTAGCATTACATAGGATTATGTGGATAAAGCTGCTTGTGTAATTCGGCTCGAAAGACATCCACCTAACATGGCTTCTTAGCTGTTGTTGATGCCCGTATATTGATGTTCATCATTCTCTCATCTCACGCCCACTGAACGTAGCCTTCCCATCTAAGTTTATGTGATTTTAAAAGTCAGCATGTGCTCTTATTCGATATTTTTCTAAGTTTCCTCTAAGTAGACTTTCCAAAGCAGCCCCCATTCAAATGTTGGCAACTTGTTCTCATTTACTCTAGTTAGGATCCACTGTGCAATGTCGTAGATATCCACAGGTCTAATTGTGACATGGAATAATGGACTGGAAAAGATCTGCTGATATATTTGCTATGGTTTTGAAAGTGTGTAACCCATTTGAAATTATAGTTGTCGCTGGTTAGGTGTTACCCCATTGTGCCTTCTTCAAGTCACTGAGCCTCAGGCATATAATTTGCTTTCCCTTCATTACTATTCAGTCCCGCGCCTTAGGACTCTTTCTCTATGTTTCCTAATAGCTTCTTAGTCTTAATAGTTGTTTTATCCATATGTCACCGGTAAAAACCAGTACCAGGTGCGGTCCATTATTTGAAAAAACTTCCACATCAATGTCGATTTAGCGCTGCATCTACATCTATATAAATTAAAAGCATAACCCTTCTCCCTGAATTTGATTTCCGCTAACTAACGCGTTTTTTGATTCACTATCTTCGACTTTAAATCAACATAAACTATTATTATCCACGTACGCCTTTGATATTCTGTACTAGAAATCTATCAATTTTTCTGCATAGGATGTTATACAAATGAGTATTGTGTTTGAGAGCACTTTGTAGGTTAACATGGAAAATTATTTTTAACTCCTATAGCTCTAACGTAGTGGTTTAATGACACTTTAATTATTATCAGGTTGTCTCTAAAAAGTAACTACCCACTAACAAGTACCTAAAAACGGATAGCAATATTATTAAGTGCAGGTAATACCGATCATCGTAAAGCCCATAGGGCAGTTTTGAATTTTTCGTTCACACAGCAATATTAAATTATGATCGTAGTATATTAATATTACAAAATTGTATAACTTGAAATGCATTTCCTGGAAGTCTTCAAACAAAGTTTCAACCTCAATAAATCTCACGAACTCTAAATGGCTCATCCTATATCATCCCCGTCTGTATTTGCAAAAATGCCGCATAAAATGCCCTAAAGTGTTTTTCCTTCACAAACTTTTGAGCTCATTATCTAATTGTGCTTGTTCTTTTTTGCTTCCCGCAGTTTACCAAGTTACATCTATTATTTTAATGAGTAATTCAACCGATTTCCTAATTACCTTACAAGAACGGGGTTGTTTTGTCGTCTAATTGCCTTTGTTTGGGAAGTTATTTAATTGTGATGTTTATTTTTGGCTGCAGGAGGAAGCCAACTCCGACTTTTCTCTCTTAGTAAATTCGTAAAGGTTGCAAAGGTAAAACTAACGTCTAGTGGAGATTTAAGGTAAATTTACTGCATTTAAAATTATGAAGTGAAAATTACCTGAAGAATTAATTAAACTGCATGAAGATTGGTTTGCATGTGCAAATTTGTAAGTCAATTATATTTGCTAAATGGACTAACGTATCAAGGTGCAAATCATTAAGAAACAATAAATATTATACTGCGATCGATATTCATAATATAAAATAAAATGCTTTTAAAAAAATAATGTTCATTTCTATTGAGATTTGAGAAGAGTGTAAGCTAATTTAAGATTTGTACATCATTATAATCCACAAAACAATCACAATCAACTTATTGAGTATATGTTTGATATCTCAAACATCTTTCAGTTTCAGTGATTTCCTATCACTTTATAAATTGTGATTATATGGACTTTTCACTTTAGAAGGTTAAGATAAGTTCAGGTTTTCCCTTTATGTCAACTTATCATACATGTGATCTTTCTACCTAAATGTTGGAAGTGTAATTCCGCTAAAAAATTCATTACTCATTGTACCAAGCTAAAGCGTTTTTCTCGTAATATGCATGCAATGCTAGATTACCTTTCCAATATTCATGAAAATAACCATTTTCTCCTCCCATATATTAATTTATTAAACATTTACTAGCAATACTTTCATGAGACTCATTAAGATACAGTATTGAAAGTCGATCACAATCAAACAATATTCCTCCAGAAAGTCGTTCAAAAATGATACATGTTTTCAAATATTACATAATTGCGACTGGTCGCAGAAAAACTAGCCTACGGCTCCTGTTGTAATTCTCATAATCTTGCTGTCATTAAATACTAGTTGCATAATATACTATTATGATTCAAATACTCGTAGGACGGTGACTCTTTCAACGCTGGAGAGTTATAGTGTTATATGTTCGATAATGAATATTTAAAGATTATTATTGGGAAATTCCTGGCCTTAATCAGTTTGTTGGTTAGCTGATATATTTTCTCTATTTTAATCAACAAATTGGTAATCTGTTCACCGAACTAATTCTTGAGTGCTTTATTGTTCTTATTATTAGTTATAATAACTCTCTAAGGTACCACGATGGAAACTTTGTTTAAACTGACTTATTTTTGGATTCTATCCATGTCATGATGCGATATATTATTCAAGTGGCTTTTCACAGATTATATGCTCTGCCAGAAGATAAATTATTTATTGTGTTGATAAATTAATAAATTGCGATATAATATAGGTCAAGCATATTTCTCTGCTTATTTAGGAAAATTAGTTTTCTTTATCGAGCTTGATGCTATGATCCAGATAATTATATTCGTTAACACTTTTAAATTTTATTTTGATCTGTTACGAAGTCGATTTCTCAACTGCTCGTGATTTTGGTTTTATCTAAATCGATATTCACATCAGACTCGTTTGCTGCTTAACTGACTTGTTCTAGTATCTCTTTAAGTTCGGCAAAATATCGATGGACATCATATTTGTATCCTTGACAAAATGTACGTGGTTCAAATAGAGAATGGCAATTACCTATGAGCCGATCTTCATCTATGCTAGCCTCTTAAAAATAGATTCTATTATTAGGGATTCAGTATTTTAAGCTTGTTTCAAAAGCAATATTTATCGTCGACCTTCTGAACTTAAATTTAGTACTTTAATTCTGGGTTGCAAGATTCTAAAAGGGTTCAATAGAAGTATCCCATTATTTTTTCAATTTTGTTTCTATTTAACACAATTCTCCATTTGTTATTTTTATTTCAGTTAATCGAGCATTTTTTGCAGTTAATTCGGATCTCAAAACTTTCATTATCGCATGGTCTTTTATGGCTAGTTTAGTCTTTGAATCCAAATTAATTTACTTTTTTGATTGTGCTATTATCCTTAAGATGCCCTAACTTATTTTCTCCTCTTGTAACTTAGCTGCATATAAGCTTATTTTGGGATTATTCTATTTTTCACGCGACTTATCTTTTTAGTGGTTTGAATAAATGATTCAATGCTATGGGCGAATCGATTTACGTCCAGGTTCTTAGACGTTCCATAGACGTCAATTTCTTTCTTAACTTTCTCTCTAGTAATTATCTCGTCTCAAAAGTAATTTCTGACTAATTGGAAATCTTGAGTTATTTATAGGTACATTTATTTTTAAGCTAATTCTGCTGGATATGGAAGAAGAAGAAAAAGAAGTCTGTGGTCATTGCAAGTGAGTGTGGAACCGATTCAGAACCGTAACGTCTATGCAAATATATTTGTTATTCGCTTTGCTTGGTATACATACGACATTACCCTTAGGGTGACATGTAGAAGACACATTTCATTTGTTTGTAGGCGAGCTCGGTTTACCGGTGGACCAGAAACGTGAACTCTGTATGTGAAGGCGGGCTCAGTTTTCTGGTGGCCCAAGTACGTACATATATGTGCGAGGTTAACAAGACACGGTTAACTGGTAAACGATGCTGCGCACTTCAGCAATTTATACTCATTATCTGCTGATGTTGACTAACTAGTATATAGTATCTCTATTGGACCAACCAGTTTTAATACTTGAATCGAGAATCAAAATTGATTTTTAAGAATATTTGGAATAATATGTTAATTTTCTGTTAACAATATAGTGAATTTCGTTTTTGACTCAGTGGTCAAGAATAGCCCAAGCTCATTTTCCTTTCTTCATTTCATGTTTTGCTCTTAATGGGATCAGTGACTTCTACCTTTATTTCGTTAATCTTAGCGTTATTTTTAATGGCAGTTGTTATATTTTCTTGAAATATGTCCGCTTCTTCTTCCATTGATCCGCCCATGTCTATGTTAGTTGGCGGTTTTACCTTGAAGAAAGAATCAGCACTATGTTATATTATACAGCTTGTCAACCTTGTCACCATATGTTTGAAATTTTTTTTCATGGAAAATGCTACCTCACCATATCTATAGTTCTCGTCAAAATTTTTCTGGCAGAAAGTATGTCCATAGTTCAAACTAACACTTAGGGGGTCTTGGCTGATTGCACGATCATTCTCCATCAATCTCATACGTGGTCTCCCCAGAGATCTTCGCCCTTCTGGATTCTGTTCCCAAACTATCTTGATCAATCGAGAGTCTGGTTGTCGGTATATATATCCAACCCATCTTAGCCGTCCAGCCTGAATTTCTTGTATAATGTCTGGATCCTCATAGAGATACGCCAGTTCGTTGTTTGATCTTGGTCGGAACGGCTCTGTTCTTGGATATCTGCATGATCCAAAGATTTTAGGCAGAACCTTTCGTTCAAAACACTTCAGTTTCCGCTCGTTTTCCTTTGTAATTATGCATGTCTCACTCCCGTACGTAACAATTGGTCGTATAACTGTTTTATATTCTTTAATTTTTGATCTTCGGGATAGATTTTTGCAGGTGGAACTTGGCACTGGATTCTTACTTTGATTTCGTCGGGCACACTGTTTTCCTCGTTGATTGTGACCCCAATGTACTTAAAATGTGTTACTCTCTCGAAATTTTATTCTCCTATTGTAACGTTTTGCCCTATCCTATCTCCTCTCGTTCTTTTACTAACACACATATATTTCATTTTTTCCTCGTTAATTTAAAGACTCAGTATTTCAGGTTGTCTTTCAACTTTAATAAATATTTGCTTCACCATTTTCACGGTGTCTCCAACCACATCAGTGTCGTCGGCAAAAGCCAGCAGGACGTCTGGGCCATCGAATCCAAAGACCTCCATGGTTATTTCCGCCCCTCTTATGGCTTTTTCCAAGGCAATATTGAAGAGTATAGGGGAGAGAGAATCACCCTGCTTCAAGCCACTAGATACCTCAAACTAGTCTGACATCAGTTCACCGATTTTTACTCTACTTCTGGAGCGGTTGAGACACATCTTTGTTAGATTGATTCGCTTTTTGGGGATTCCTAGTTATACCATTGCGTCCCACAGCTTAACTCTTAGAATACTATCGTAGGCTTGTCTAAAATCGATAACAGTTGACGAATTTCTCTGTTAAATTGCCAGCATTTTTCTTATTGTAAATATCTGATCGACGCGACTGTAGATCTATTTTTACGGAATCCACTTTGGTAGTCTCTACATTGGGTTAAAGGCGTTCTAACAGTATGTTCGCAAGGATCTTATATGATGTGTTGATCAAGAAAAACTGAAAAAAAACCAGAGTGCACTAATGTGCACTCGTGCGTTTTTTCAACTTAACTTGCAGTTACTACTGATCAATCGATTCTTCATGGAATTATCAGGTATATTTTCTTATCGAAACAATCAGAATCAGATTTATGTTCGAAAAATAATTAAATATTTTTTAGTGCAATGATAATAATACTGGGTGCACAGAGTATTTACTAAACTAAAGGTAATAGATTTCGATCTCATGAACATTTTTTCTGAGATGCGATCCCATTTATTTTAATTTCGCCATTTTCCGGTCCTGGAATATTCGGCAATATTTGTCCAAAGAAGAGGGATCTAATTTGATAAAATTTAAATTTCCTGTCTAGAATCTAATACAGCGAATTAATTTCTAGCACCCTATGGCTTTAATCGCTGATGCAGTTTTACCCCGTTGTTGTGTAAATAGGAAAACATTCCAACCCTTCTCGTGATGGTCAACAAAACAATTTTATGCACCCTTGGAAGGCAATAACGCCACTGCTCTGGGCAATTAGGGTAACAACCAAATTACTTATTGTTGGATGAGGTTTGGCATTTAAAGCGTGCCGCATTGTTTGTTTTAAAGGGCTTGATTTCGTACGTCTTTTGATCACTTTAGATCACAATTAGAGATGGTAGAGCTCACAAAATATTTTAAGTCCTCTTAAAAGTTGCATCAAAAATATATATGCAAAAGAGTAGGGCATTTTTGAAAGTGCGGCAGCTATTCTAAAAGAGAACCCTGCTTAGTGCAGTTAGTGTGGAGTTTCAAACACTCAGGCCCGCCAAAGTTTGGTGCTTAAGCATGCATATTAGCTAATTTACTATAGGTCCAAGTAGATTTGTTAACAAAGCTAGGCACCCTGAAAGCTGACAGCTCTGGCGGGTCAGTATTCAGAAATTTATTTCAATCGGCAGTAACTTGCACTAAACCACACCCATTAGTACTTAGACATTAATGTCTGAAAGAAGAGAACATCCCCTTGATATGATCCAGTTAAATTTTGAGGGTTCAGAGTATTAATCGCATAAAGCATACAATACTGTCTACCACTTTAACAATATTTTGTACAGCTATCAAGGTATATCCTACTCGTCAGGCTCTGTCCATAAAATTAAATTAGAATTTTTCCTACAATTTTTAGTACTGTCTGGCTTATGCCCTTGTAGACATTTTAATCATTGCTGCGCCAAACGATATTTTATACAGCTATCAAGGGATCTTCTAAAAGCCTCCAGTGGTACCAGAACCAAATGCCTCCTCTTTCGGGACTGTCCATAAAATTAAATTTAAATTTCTGTTTCTAGGTACACATTTAGTTGCCTCGCCTGCTGACATATCTCTTTTATCTAACAATCGAATCTAGTTAAACTGTGCCGATCCCTAGATTGGACGTGAATACAACCGCCTCAGCACTCGAGCCTCAACAAACTTCATCAATCCGCTAGTGTTGTTTGTAGCTCCTAACAATAACAAGAGATCATTTTTCATTCCTATTAAATTAATAGGCAAACGAACTCTGAATTGAAAATGGAATAGAGTTGAATTTAGTGTGTGTAAATGTCTTTGAATTTCTTGTGCATCAGACAAACTAACTATAAAATGAAAATTTAAGTCTAATTTAAAATTCAATCCGTTAGAAATAGCGCATGCTTTTTTCAGATTTGCTTTATATAAATTTTACGCCTCTTCTCTGAAAATCGAACATGATGCTAAAGAGCTGGTGACAGCAAACTCCCTAGAAGCGTACACTGTACCTCAAGTGAAACTGAAGTAATGCAAAATAATTCCTCCTTACGCCACCATTCACGTGAGTACTTATAACCCTCATTGGATATCAGCTTGAAAAGTTTATGCCGGCTCTTTTTACTAGCGCCTCAGATATGTGCACCTTGTGGGGGTATAGACAGGCTATGTTTACTGGCAGACTAGATACATGCATCCTACGTGTGCAGGCGGGCACCTTGTATGAGAATGGGCGGGCTCGGTTTTCTGGCGGACTAGATACATGCACCTTGTGTGCGTCTGATTAAACGATCTTAGATATTTTTGACTTTTATTTAATTAATCAGCGAAATATTCAATATTTTGGTGGCAGAGAAAATAATCGAGCAGCAAAATTATATCAGCAAAATTAAAGCAAACCGTCGTCTTTAATATGCTAATGAACTTTTCCAATGGTGAATAATCCAAACTAACTAAGTTTTAGGGCTTGTTCACTTATATTTGGGCATTCCTTGCCTTACTCGTGTGGATTTACGTTTCAGGCCCCTTCATTTAAAAACTAGTACTTTAAACACTTGTTATGTAATACACGACTTGACTGTTCAAATTTGAACTCTGCTCGTTCATCTATATTGCTGCTCGTGTCTATTTTACTAATGAAATGATTTAATGCCATTCTAGTGGTCGAATAATTCAACCCCGATATATTTTATGTAAATTGAGGTAAAAAAGAGGTCACTCATAAAATTTTTTACCATACATATCTTTGTACTTTAAGATATCTGAAGCGGTAAATTTTCCAGTATACACTTCCTATATTGAACCCATTCTTTTTGTCCGGAAAAAAAGTAATTTTGTATCAAATTGCCACAAAATATACTTCGATTTCTATTAGAAACATGACCTCT
>JAEQML010082733.1:0-10712 GCA_016904865.1 Pissodes strobi | reverse complement strand
GGGATGTAAACTAACTCAAAGACAATTAAATTTGACATTGTCGTTAATAAAAATGAGCTGAGCATGACAAGTTATGTCTTTGCAGCAATTTTGTGGGACGGAGATGTAGTTTTTAATGAAATGGGAATTTTGTGCACGTTTCCTGAAAGTGCTGCTTTGCGAATCTCCGAGAGTGATAGAAATAATATAAGCGACAGCTTAGGGTTTTGCTGAAGAGATCATCAGGAATCGTCCACAATAAATCTATATGCAGTATTCCGTTTAAAATATAAATTTGACGCTGCCTGCAGAAAAATCGGATATTATGACAACAGTGCTGGTATTTTTTTTTAAATCGACATTTTCAAGTATCTCATTGTAACAAATATTGTGACAACAACTTGAACTTTGAAAATAAAGGGCAGGTTCGGGACGTTTTCCTGAAAATACTTGTTTGGCAGAACTCTGGAAGTAGAGTGGAAATAAAAGACTGATGTTTGATTTCCACCAAAGAGCTTATGTGTAATAGACGATGTGAACATAAATGGAGTGTTTTCGAATTCGCAATTTGCAAAGTTACTTTTTTCTGAAATTGCTGATTTGCCTGATCTCACATGGTAGTCTACATGAAAATACGATATTTTGAAGGCTTCACTAAATCGGATATCAGCAATCGTTTGTATAATAAAAACAATAGAGGTATCCGATTTAAAATTTATATATTATAGTATCTCAAGAATAACAAAATCCCATGTTCCTGAAACACATTCAGTTTATTTTCCCAGAAAAACAATTGAGATAAGGTTCCAATTCACCTTACAATCTTAGATCACGTAAATGTTACAGGCCAAATACCTTTTATCACTTAACACCAAAACCCTGAAATTTAAGGGATAACAACTAACCTAGAAAGGGGATAAGAAAAATGTATGTCAGGCTTTCTATACAGGAAAGATAGTAATGGGCCGCATGATATTTACAGCTATCCCTTTCCTTTGTTTAGCGGTAAAAAAAAATCCCCTATCCGTTAGCCGTAAATTTTCGTAACGTGGAGTTACTTTTAAATTCAGGAAGCGGATTGAAAACGCTTATAGTGAAAAACACGTTGTCATTAGAGATGTGGTTTTAAGTTACTTTTGCACATGTTTTTACAGTGAGTAATGGGCTGTGTTGTTGGGAACTAGAATAAAGTATGTTTCATTTAGCTTTAGTAAACAATCACATTTCATCGCACTGAATAAAGCGGAACGGAGGATATTTTCTGTTCCCTTAACCATTAAATATCTTAAATTATCTGTTTGAAAACCATTGACATATGACTTTGATAATGTTTCAATATAATCCATAGAACTATATTAACATTAAAGTAATATAAAGAGGAGTTTAATGGATAATACGTATTTTTTGTAAACGTTGACCAAACGTTAAATTAAAATATTTATTAAACAATTTCTACCAATGCCAAGCAAAAGCGAAAGGAGATGCAGTAAGCACAAAATTAATAAACAAAAAGTATATCGTATAAATATTTAGTCAACGCATGAAAACTATTATTTATGACTATTTATTTTACATGGCCCCACGTTACCTTATGGTACATTATTTATTAATACATTTAATAATTTGCTAGTGAAAGTATCTTTGAAGGAAACTATTTTACGTCTGCTTCGATGCAATCCAAGCGCAGATTTAGTTACAGTAGGACTGCAGTTAACCGCTATTAAACGAGATCAGGATTAACAAAAATATTTTTTCACTTCAATTATCCGAAGCGCAAATGTCTGGGCTTCATGTTATCAGAGTTCACAAAAGAAGCTACTCGATTGTTGAAAATAGTGAAGCTTTTTTTTTAGGAATTATAATAATACTACAATAACATGAGAACACTGCAAGAAAAATATTCAGAATGGTCAGAGAGTACCATATGTACCAATTATAATTAATACGAGGAAGTTGTTGCAGGAAACAGCATCTTTAGTAAATAAATAAAGGGCAGAACACAGAAACGAAAAAAGGAATCTTATTATATTGCTTTATCCAAGAAAATCTCTAAAAGGCTGTGTTAGAAATAATATGTGGTATGAATCACGAAACAAGAGAGTTAGTTATGGAACAGTTCACAGAAGTTTAAAGCAATACGGATACCACGAATTTAAAATTAGGCCAGTTCAACAATTACATGACGAACAAAAATGAAGAAAACTTTCATTGCTTCAAATTATTAAGTCCTTATCGAGATACAAATTACTTCAATAAAATTTTGTGGACCGATAAGGCGATATTAACACTGCCGGTATTTAAAACACGAAAAGCTGTCATATTTGGTTCGATGAAAATCTAAAAGCTGTTGCTTTTCAAGGACGTTCCTCAATACAAGTTTTGTGCGGCCTTTTGGGGCCTAAGGTCTTAGGCTCGGTTTTATCCGAAGCACCTTAAATAGATTAAGATATCGGGAACTTTTGGCAACTGAAATTGAACAATATATCGATGCACTACCAATTAAAACGGCGAAATATAATTTGGTAACAAGATCTCCCATAATATTTAAGCAGTAACAGACTTTCTTGAGAATAATTTTGAAGTGTGGATGATGGTGGATGGGTAGATATGGAACAATCAACTGGCCCGCGAACTCACCAGATCTAACGCCTATGGATACTATTTTGAGCTATTTGAGAAATAAAGTTTATATAGAAAGAAGTAGCAATTTTTAAGAAATGCAGTGAAAAAAATTATATTTAGTTATAAAATTATTCATTGATACAGAAAAAATCGAAACGCAAACATTAGTTAACATAATACAACTATTATATGAAATATTCTCAGACTAAACTTCAAATGTTTTGTTTGGAATCAATTTATTTGCAAAATTTGACTTGTTTCCCACATATGTTAAAGTCGATGGTGTTACTCTTGAGCTCACTTCAAATATAATGATTTCCATGTTTTAATTTTGCTTGAGTGATTAAACGAGTTACGAGATACTTTAACCTTTCAGCTTATAGTTTCTTCTATATAGCCTTCAGCGACCGCCATCCTTCATGGCGCTTGAGAGTAACCTTCTACTAACATTTCGTTTTTCTTATTATCCGTCTTATTCTTAAATATAAATACAGGGTGTTATTTAGGTACGTGGCCAAATTTCAGGAGGTGACAGTGTTTTTAAGATGAAAAGTTTCAAAATACAGGGTGTTCAACTTTAAGAAAAAAATAGTAGTGTACGCCACTGTCTTATATCTAATTTTTGTGTTTATTTCGTATTAAGGAACTGAAATTACAACTTTTTTGTCCCTTAAACTATTTTCGTATCTTGTTTACTTTTTAGGAAAAAAAATAAAACCACTATTACATGTCGCTAGACTATAGTGACAAAAAAAATGTATTCTTTTTCTCAAATGCAAAGCATGATACGAAGATAATACAAGGGGTGGTAAAGTTGTATTTTTAGTTGCTAAATTTGAAAAAATATAGAATTTTTAAAAAAGTGAGTGGTTTACATTTTTTATCAAAAGTAGCCAGTAGATTGACTTCCGGGACGCCACTGGACTTAATAATATTTAATTTAATTCAGGCTAGATTAGCCCCTTACTACATTAAATGCCTCTGCCAAATTTCAACAAAATCGGCTAAAGGATTATTAATATTTTTGCAAAAAAATATTTTTCCTTTGAAGTTTGACACCCTGTATCTTGGAAACAATGCATTTCCGGACCTATGTTTATGTAAACTTTTTCTCTTAGAATCACTCAAAGAGTTACCTCCTGAAGTTTGGCCATGTACGTAAATAACACCCTGTATATTGGTCACAATGCCAGTATGGCTTCCGCAAGCACAGATCAATGGGAGATCTCCTGACTTACGTAACCTACTTGTGGACTAAAGGCATCGAGAGCTACGACGAATGGCTCTCGACATATACAAAGCATTTGATAGTGTGTGGCATAATGGATTGTTAAGCAAATTGACAGCATATGGACTACCACCAGCAATGATTCTTTGGATTTCCAGTTTCTTAACGGATCGAAGTATCCGAATTGGTATTTATGGACATCTCCCGGAGGAATTTAAAATGAATGCCGGAGTTCCTCAAGAGTATATATTATCTCCCACAATTTTCCTGCTCTTTATCAACGATCTCTTACTTATGAAAATAATTTTATTTATAGCTTTGTAGACGACAGCACTCTTATATCCTCATTCATGTCACGGACTCCAATGACCGTTGCTCGTTTCAGACGCGAGCGAGAAAATCAGATTACTGCCATCAATGGAAAGAACGCCATCGTGGAAGGGGGTGAGGATAGCAATGTCTAGTTTAATGCAGAAAAACTCAATCAGCTGTCTTCTCTAAAAAAGCAAACACCGCAGTATCTGACTTATCAATGACTGAACAAACACTGACTCTAGTCTGATCCATAAGGTTGCTGGGTATCAACGTAGAATATAACATGTCTTGGCGTAACCACGTCACCCCCAGAGTTGTGCCAGACAGAAACACCCGTCAGACGCAAGCAGCTCATCACTACATAAGATTCAGTGGCGAACACCTAGAACATCGATGTTACGATACTCCTTTTTATGGCGGACTGCGTCGCCCGGAATGGACTTCCGAGTATCATCCTTCCCGAAAACTACAACCTACATCGCTTCAGGTTCAGGTCCAACGTCTACCATTGTCTCCGCACACGCATTACTCGTTGAGTGGTATAGGATTTTCATTTCGTGTGCTTGCCGATCATAAAAAGATTTTCTTCTTCTGTTCATATTTGTTGGTTGTAAAGTAATATATTTACGATAGCGGCTGCACGGCTGAAAGAGACATTTATCATCCGTACTTGTAAAACTCTTCTATTGGTGACTTTTGCTGTCTCGAGGAAAGACTACTTGGAACCGGCAATCATCTTTTATGTCGTCATAACACTTTCGGCATATAACCAACAGCGTGTCGTTTAAGAAACGCAACAGTTTTTGGAAAGTCCTTAACATTTACATTTTCTTTTACTGTCAAGCAACTTTTTATCATCGAGAAACGATCCATAAAGTGGACATTTACGAGAACGTTATCGTTTACAGTTTAAACGTCTTTCAAACCAGCTTGTATTCATTTTCGTATCGTCCTTTGGACTTTTGTGGTAGCAATTCTTCCTTTATTTTTTAACCCTGAAGTGATATTTCTTCGAGAAAAGAATCAGAGAAGAAAATCAGGCTCTAGATAATACATTTTGTTTTAAAATGTAAGCAAACGTGTAACTTGCAAGACAAGCAAGATGGCAGGCAACTAATCTAGCGTCGCTATGGAGATGTGTGTTTATATGCGTTATCCTGATTGAATATTTGCGAGAAGTAAGGTCAGAATAAATAAAATAATTTTACTTCAAAATTCAAGGCTAAACTGTACCGCACCGGAAAGGTTTTTCCATGCGGGCAGACCAGAAAGACTCTACAGACACGTCAAAATGATATTTTTCAGAGAGGTATTATGAAAAAGAATTTAGGAAAAATGTGATGAGGTTAATGGAGGACATACATACATATATACATTTATATTTCCTTGCTTATGGTTGATTAGAGGTTTCAATTACTTCGTATGTTATTTCCAAATTTAGCAAACAGAATTTAAAAACTATGTATTAAAACTTATTTTATGAAATATTAGCAGAAAATAATGATGAATCAGACTTCAAATATCAATGCTATGACATTTGAGAAACAAACCTTTAACTACAAGTAGCAACAGGTATCTAAACAGGTAGGCATTTATATCGAAAATATACTATTCCTTTATTCTAGAACCTACAACATTTCGAAAATCGTTAGTTTTGGTAAATGAAATATTGTACAAAAAATATGCAGAATTTAATAGAAAACTCAAAATCAATACAAAATGAGGTATATCAAATTTAAAAGAACAAAGTTGGCATGCGCCTTGCTTTTCTGAAACCTCTTATATAAATTATAGAAGTGTGTATAAAATTTTGTCTAATTTCAAAAATAATAGAGATATTACCACTTAAAGAGTTATCTGGATGTGCATTTGCTTTGTATGTATGCATATATTCTATAAAAACAATACATAAAAACGCAATTTATAAGTGTCTTCCCACGTTAACTAGAATAAAGGAAGTTTTAGTATTTAGAAAAATATATACAAGGTGTTTTTGATAAGTCTCCAATATCTCACAGGAAAATTCCTTAGATAAATTTTTTTTTTAATGCGTGGTCAAAAACGCTTAATTTCCTAGACATATATATTTTTTTTGTATAATTTTTTTAAATTTGTATAATATTGTCACGATTTGAATTTTTTACTTGTGACACCACGCCTTACTTAGCGTGCAGGAGAGAAGCCCAGGTTTAGGATCGCAATACGTCAAGTTGAGATGAGATAATAAAGGAGACACATTGATAAAAACAATAACAAGTTTATTTACAAAGAGACTTAACAACGGTAAATTGTATATTAATAAAGGCGTGTTTAAGTTTATAGATGAATTAAGAGTATACCTATACCCAATTAATATTAAATGCATGATTTCTCGAGGGAGGATAGTTCAAATTCTTTCTAGGAAGCGTCGTCACTATTTTATTAATAAAGTTTATGTGAGCGGGGTTGTCTTTTATTTATGTATTCGTTTTGATATTTATATTGTAAGTTTTTTAGAGTTTTCAGATTTAAGGTTGTCACAGATTTCTAAGGCACTTGCACTCCTTTTTAAAAATCCCTTTACTGGAAATTTTTATACTTCACTCGTAGATTCGACTCTCTCTACTTTTAAGAATCCCCCGGGTGTCGTATACCTGTGCATACGTCCATCCAGGTTAGGTAAGGACCTGATCGCCCTGGACCTGTGTCCAGGTGTTCACAGATATGGGGGTTGTAGGATGGAACAACTAGAAGTATAGGCACCTGTGTGCTGTACCGCAACTAAATTGAGCGGAGTTGAGAGACCCGCAAACCTCATAAATTTGGCGTTTGCCTGCGTATTTATATGTTACAAAATACTGATGGCTGCATCATTAAGGATTAAAATCGCTCCCGTCGAATGATCTAGTTGTTTATAATTAAATGTGATTATTTATATAACATTTGTCAAGTTTAAACTTTGGTATGGTGATATTTATTTAGTGAGTTTATGCTTTTTAGTACTTCACACGTTCCCCCTCCCTGATAACGTTGGTCCCCAACATTTTATCCAGACTTTTTTGCATTAGAAGAGAGAAAAAAGAGACCTCAATTCGAGAAGACACATCGCATTGCACAAAATTTTACTACAATTTATTATATATTTCGTCAGTGGACTTGTTCTGGCTTAGATCCACCCATTTGCATTTCATTTTGTAGTCTCCCATCCAGTCGTAGGTTCTCGTGTGGTTTGACTCGCTCTTTGTTAGTGGAGACTATAGTGCGTTCTTCTACTGCTAGTTATACATGTATACATGTTTTGATAGCATCATTTAATTAAAAATTAATAAATTAGAGTTTATGTCTATGCCTTTTTCCAATAAATTGCCTTTTATATGATATCTCCTCCGTCCATCGCAACAGAGTTGACAATATTTTTTTAGATAATGGATCAGATTTGGCATACCATATTGATTGTTACACTGTCTCTAGTGTATCATTATTAACGTTTACTACGATCTACAGGGCGATGATTATTCGGAATTCAGAAAAGAGTGATATATGATAAAAAGAAATATAAAGAAACAAGTTCATTGCAACGATATGCACCATGTACCAAAAAAAATGTGGGTTATTAAAAATATTAAAAAAAGGGCGGGAAACTTTATTGCAAAAACGGAAATAGTCATCAATCTCGTTGTAGAGAAAGTTCAGAAGTGTAAATAGTGTCCTGGCCCCATAAAAACCATAACCCTATAGATAATATTTAGCACTAATAAGGCTACATTTTAAATATTTTGGCAGTTATAGAGTATATCAAATTTGACTCGTATATCTAAAAAAAATCACAGAATTAAAACAAAGATAAAATTTAGACGCCTTGTATGTTGAAACAAACGTTTTTGACCAAGTATTTATTAAAAAATATATAAAAATTACTAGAGGGAAATATTTAACGCTTAGAAAAAGAACAGTATCTATATGTCAATTCCGGATTGTAACAAAATAGTATTTAAATTAGTATAACGCAAAAAGAAAAGGCCACTTCATTATACTTAATTTATAGAAGACGGTTTATAACGTTTCGTATAATATAACCAATTAATTGAAAAAAGTTCTGTAATAATTGATAATCGTATTGACGTAAAATTAAGGTTCTGATTACCTGGTTAAAAGATTGAACATATTTTAAAAATTTCATAATATGTTAAGCGTAAAGTAATTTATGTCTACGTACAATAGTTTAGTAAATTATAAAATAAATTCAGCAACAGTGAAAGACACCTCTTTACTAAAATTACATGTCAGCCAACACCGTATTTTACACACAGTGTTTAAAATAGAACAATCGTGTTAGCAAAAAATCTGTTTTAACTCTAAATCTTGTTATAGATTAAGGATCTCTATATACAATTTATATTACATCAAAGAAAAAAATCAGTTTGACCTGCTATTCCATTTAAAAAAAAAACAAGCGTTTCCAAACAACTTATTTTTAATTAACTAATAAAAGTCAGTCGACAATTAGAATTATAAAAAAGTGTGAAATTTAAATGTTTAATAATCTATATGACACTTTCTTAGCTTAACGGTTATATATTGCATTCTGGCATAAATCTTTATTGTTACTAACAAGAATAATATTGTGAACTACTAAAATGCATAAACTACTAAGTAAATATTACCCTGTCCTAAGTTTGAACTTGGAAGATATTATGTAAACATTCAAGACAAATTATAAACAACGCGAGCGGTCAACACAAGCGATTATAAACCTTAAACGTGCAACAATTAGCATATTTTTTTATAAATACTCAGGCGAACCATCAGTTCGGGAGACTTTGTTTCTCACACAAACCAGTTCCTTGCAAGCACACATGTGCGTAAGGGTTTAACTCTGCAACCTTATTTCCTACGGAAACCCGACTTTTCGCAGGACACTTGTGCCTGGTCTAAAGTAGTAAAAGTCGAATCTATGATAAATTTATCAAAGTTCTAAAAAGATAATTTCAAAGTAGAATCTATCAAGTAGTTAGAGTGCAGTGTAAATTCTGAGTGGAATTAGGTCAAAGATAACCATCAATAAAACACAACACAACTCTTACAAAAACTACGTTATAAAACAGTGATCAAAGACCTATAAATAATTCAAAAGTGTGCACTAATCGAAAAAACATTCGCGCCTTAGTAGTCGAGTACAGCGTCAATGTATTAAGTCTTTGTTATTGTTTTAAACTGAAGTGCCTCCGTTGTCATCGCTTCTCACCAGACGTAGATCGATCCCGAGGCACAGTTTGTGACAAGAAGGACTGCATTGTAATGGCTGGCAGGAACGTCGAACTGGTGAGAGCAGTTTGATTACGGGAAGTGACGCCCCCGCCAATCCGAGTTGCCACGGTATGTGGCCCATCAAATTCCATCGTCCTCCTCCAGACTGGAGAACACCAAGGTACAAAGTATGGAGCTGATCACTGGGGAATGATCCAACAAGCCCCATTTTTTACCCCTAGGGACCACCAAAGGAATGAGTCTGAGGCCGATGCTTCCAGTGGAAGCGGCCCTAGGTGGTAGATGCATATGCCTACTCGCATCGTCCGGTGAAAGATCACCCCACCAGAACTGGGAAGCGCTAAGCGGTTTTCCCAAATCACATCCCGCTTTCGCGCTGGTGGTCCCGGGTTCCACGGTAGGAATATGTGGACATGATGGTGCTTCCAGGATCAAAATATTCCGGAGGTAAACTCCTCGGTCATTCGTATCTCCGAGCGCTAAGTAGCCCTGGGAGCCTTTCATTCCGCATTTCACAAACAGCAAAGATACCGAACCAATTTAGAATACATTTCTGCAACATCTACAAGCAAATTAATAGACCACACATACTAGCCTTACAGAAACAAAAGTATGTTCTACAACGACAATAGTAAACTACCCCTATCCTGGTTACGACTTACATACCTGATTTAGATAGAAGTATTTTATTATATTATATAAGTATAAAATATTCCCTTTTTCCGAAGCGACCGTTCATGTAACCGCGAGGAAACACTCGAACCGAACTCTTGGTGTTTGCTTTGGTTCTTATATTTATGTTTTTCAATTTCTAGTTTACATTTGGCTCGTCCTATATATTACATTTTCCTAATGGCTTGAAAGAATGAATAAATAAATTGGGCCGTTCTGGATATTGCTAAAAAGTAGTGTGTCAAGAGACAGGGTTCTTAAACGACTTGAAACGTTGTTGTTTTACAAATTTTAAAGTAATTGATATTTTACCCTTTCTGCATAATAATTTGAAGAAACTTATTGTTCTGGCTACAGTGAGAGCTTTTCTTGCTAAAAGAACCCCTCTTTTATGGATGACTATACTGTCATTAGCCCAATGATATGCCTAAATAGCATTCTTTGAAATAGTGGATGTTCGAAGAGCCTCAGTACGAGCTAAAATCTTTGGAAATCGGTAAAAATAAAAAAGCGAAATAATTAATGGATATATTAAAAATGTACGTTTTTATCTTACCGCCCTTTATTAGTGTCGGATAGATGCACTTAAATTTTGAACGTTGCCCTTAAAAAATTTAATTGCATCCCATTTTACCAGAAGTTCCTTGAT
>JAEQML010082732.1:0-10712 GCA_016904865.1 Pissodes strobi | reverse complement strand
AGTGATAAATACAAATTGTAGTTTAATAAATCTTGAGTTGTTGACGCTTTTTTGTTGTCTGTTTGTATTGTATCTATGTTGCTATGATAACACTTTTACCTCCGCCGGAGGAAAAGTGATAAGTAAAGCTCCGGCGGAGGAAAAACGAAACTTCACGGCCGCCTACATAGTCGAGTAATGACGGATTTACTGACGTTTGAAGAAAAAAGTGTTTTTGTCAGTACATGTAAATGGAAACAAATAAGCATGTTCTATTTAATAAATTTCGGATCAAATGGTTATTTTCTTTCGGCTAGCGGGTGAATATATAAATTAAATTTTTATTATTACAAAAAAATTAATATTTATATGTCTCGTAAATTTAATTAACCCATTAGTGCATAAAAATTTAGCAAGATTAAAAATAATGTTATTTTTATGAATTCTGACATATTTTATTACAACATAAAGGAAATGTATCAAAAATTTATTTTTTCTTACAAAAAACAAAAAATACAGGTCATCCGATATATCGGATTGTATGCAAACTGACTAGATAAAGAAATTCAAATGTATGATAATTTTTGAAACATTGTTTTGGATGTAGTCCAACTTGGCATTTGGAGCAAATAAATTTGTTACTTACTTACTCCCGCAATTTCTACACAATCTTTCAGTATTTACATAGTCTGGCCAGTGATCGCTACCATCGTAACGAACATCGTTCACTGAATTCTGTAGTATTTTTCCTTTCATCGGCTGAGTGCCGTGTGTTTTGATGAGACAGTTTGCTAGGTTTCTTGGAAAATTTATCAAATAATCACAATCTTTTTCTATAGGACATATCCTTTTCACCAACAGCCATGCATTGGTTACTGAAACATCCAGCAAGTAACAAAATATGGACTACCATATTCTGGTTCTATATTTGGCTACTAACTGGTCCATTTTGTCAACGCCGCCCATGCCACTATTATCAGCGAATATTAACTACGACAAGAAGGCTCACTCAATGGCCAGGCAGCGCTACAAAGGAATCGTCGTTTATTTCCTTCGTTGCCTGGTAACGATCGGCGAACTTCGCCGCACACAGGTTGAATTTAAATAAAAGCTGGCCATAAACGATATTTTCGTTTGCGGTATATTTAATCAAATTTATGACGAAATTATTTATAGCCCTCTAATACTCTAGTTGGCTTTGGAAAACACAATTGATATCTTCCGAATTGTTTGCAGCGCCCTGTCAAACTTACAGTATGGTTATTTTTTTTATTATTATCACCAAATAAATATTTTGATAAAGTTTGTATTCAACTGGCTGTTTCAAACATCTGTTACCGTTTTTAATTAGTTATTATTGATAACAATACTCAAGGTGTGTAATAACTAATATTTAAAAGATTTTGATTTTGTGTTAATGATTTCACCATATTTCCGAATACAAATATTCTGACAAAAGACATCGAGAAGAAAATGTTGCTCGAATTTGTCCCATCTTTTAATATATAATTAAATTTTGGCGTTTTGGGTGATTTCGGTTTCGCACAATATTTTTACTGTATATTTCATTCCTATTTTGTAATACAACACAACTAAAAAATAGCGATATTATCTTATATCGAATAGTGACTCGACTATAGAATTTACGCGTGAAAATTAATCTGACAAAGGATGAGCTGGTCTATGGCCGCCGCCGCGTCAAAGGTCGCGTGCCGACATGATTGTTTTATTTGTATCATGGCCTGCCGATATTCTGCTAGTTTTTGCGCGGGGAAGAAGACACCGTTGACATGTCGCCGTGGAGAGTGATCCTTCTTATCGTATAGTTTTGCCCAAATACATAATAAAAAGATAAAGACTGATTTACTATACTGCTAACGTGCTAACACTCCGTTGAGGTTATGTGTTGGTGTTATACCTATTTGTGCAACAACTGAAGCCAGATTATCAGAAAATGGCACGTCGAAATGAGGATCCCTTATTGGCTAAATTTGTAACGTGCTCAGTTTTCCCTGCTGCTGTCTTGTTTGAGCATTTACATTTCTCTGTTTTTTTTTTCTTCATATGTTGTACTGAAGGTATTTTCAAACGGTTTTATGTCATTTAAATTACCCTTAACGCAACGCATTATTAAATTGGAATTTTAAAAGCTATATCTGTTGTAAAGTCGTCAGTACGGGTGGGCAAGAAATTGAATAATCGATTAATCGAAATAATCGAGTATCGATATTTTCTGAAATATTAATCGGTAATTTCTTAAAAGTGAATCGAATAATCGATTATTGTCGCCTACCCCTAATCCCATAATATTGTAGTAAGTGAAACTGAAGCAGAAATTTCGCTAGAATCATTATTGTTGATGCAAGACAGATGTTATTATAAAAAGAGGTAATAAATACTTTCGCTGAATCACCAGATAAAAATTTATAATTTACTTTTAATTTGTAAATATGACTTTGATATTACGTTGGGATAGTCAGAATATAAGCAAGTGTTTTTGAACAACAACTGCACTGATGCTTCTATATTTTTCCTAGTTTCGTCCCTATTAGATTAATTTTTAAAAATAGCGATAACTCTGAAATACATGTATGGCAAAATTGCAGGCCCTCATCAACGCGCTTCTGTCGTCCGCTTAACATTCATTTTGCTCGTGAGGCTTTTGAATTAACCGTTGCAAAAATAAAATTTGGATCATCGAATTAAAAATTTAAAACCCTCTTTTTACAACGAAAGAGCCCTTAATTTGCAAAATCATTTTTTAAAACGGTTTAAGAACATACAAATGATTTTTATACATGATTTTTATCGTTAGTGATAATTGATACACCCTATATAAATATAGATGATGAGCTAAAAATGCAACAATTATTTGTCTAAAACACGATATATTAAACGTGTATTACTAAATAACTTGTATGTCTTATTTCTGCTAAACCTTATTATGGCCAGCTTTCCTAGAAAGTCGACCAGTGTGAGCCGGGTCCAAAGGTCACATGCCAGTATCATGCTAGTTTTCGAGCGGGGAAGGAGACATACCGTTGACGCGCCGCCACGGAGAGTGAATCTTCTTATCGTAGTTAATATTCGCTGCTATTATATTTTTAGAATGGTAAAGGTTTAACTACAGAAATTTTTATTGTTGTGAATAGTGCCAGTCGCGCAGTAACCAAGTTGTGTCAAATGCCATGCGGAAATAGGCTCACGTACGAAAAATAGTTGTCGAAAAATAATTTAAATCCTTTAGTAGGAGGTATTCTGGAAGTCGTTATCAGAGATAATACAGTACCACCTCCTAACCCAAAAGCATTTTCCTTGTCGCTTCATATAAGTATATAATTGTTATATCGTGGTGAAATTGTCAAATACGTCACTTCCGGAAAAGTCGAGTTAATTTGGGGAATTTCATGAAATCATGAAATAACTAGGTTTTTTTATGAAGTGTAACGTATTTCACTATGAGACTATGATACATAAATAAAAAGTGTCAATTTATCTTTGATAGCTCGCATACGGAAAAAGTTGGCAATAAAGCATACAATCCGATATATCGGATTTAAATTTTAGGCTCACATATTTACATAATATTGTAAATTTATGAGCAGATTACTACTCGATCATGTCAGGTGGTTTAGTACACATACAAATTTCACTAATTTTGAGGTCGACGTTGTCAAAAAATTAAAATAAAATCGAAAATACTTGCCCTTGTCGTCTCGTTGAATAGAGCCATAGATCCATGTTGCTTTTAGTGCAGTTTTAACTTCTTTTAGGCATTTGTCGCACCGTAAAAATTAAATAAATTAGAAGTTTACACCTGAAACATGTAACTAATGCCTGTTACAAAAGCCAATTTAGGCTTATACAAAAGTAGGGTTGCATAAATACGACATCCGATTTATCGGATCTTATGCACTAATGGGTTAGTTCTGGCTACCTTGGAGTTTTCAAGAGGGACTACTCTAAGTGTTTCAAAAACGTACAGCCCCCTCGTGCTTAGGCCGAATTATAGAATGATCGAGGAAGGCGGATACGCCCAAAGAGCCCAAGCGTGTACGAATCTAAACCTACAATACGCTTGGTATTACAGGTTGAACGGTTATTCAAAAGTTAAGATTTTTCGGCTAGAATGAGGAAATTAAGAAATTTGGTTCGGATTAATTATTTAATTCTTTAAGATCGTGAAGTACGGCCGATGGAAGTTATTCCATGATGACAGATTGTTATAATGTGCCCATTTGTGTCAAGGATACGGTTAGAGTTTTAAATGTTTTGGTGATGCCTTTGGTTCATTGTTTAATTTTGGGTGCAGCTTTTTGAAAGAAACTTGGTATTGTTCCAGTTCAGCATTAATTTTATTCATATTCAGTGTGGTAATGCTGCACTGTTATGCAGAAGGCCATTTTTTATAATGTTACCTTTATGTTATTTGATACTGTACGTCAAAAAATATATGCTGCTTTGTTTGGTCAAGATTTGTGTCTTAATTTAGTCAGCGATTATTAAAAGTATTTTAAAAATTACTCTTTAGTAATTTAACGGGGTCTATTCCAATAAAGTTGTTAGGTGGAGGAACGAGCTTCTAGAGGGTAGATGTACGTCCAATACCGGAATGGATGAACATAAAATTAAGCCGATCCTATAAAATAAAATTTTATCCTACTTCTCCGGCGCTGCAAAAGCAAGTTAATGTGGAGTCAGATGATATGCTGGCATAAGGTATAATCAAGCATTTATCTTCTCCGTGGGCGTTGCCGATAGTTTTTTTTAATCCGATAGTTCGCATAGGTTTTGTGTGGACTACCTTAAACTGAACAAGCCAACGAGATAGCTATCTATTACCACAGGAGACCCACACCTTGGGTAAGTTGAGAGATGTTAAATATATCTCTGGACAGCAAGAGTGCATAATGGGAAATTTCCATGGTGCCACAAAGTAAACCTTTAACAGCGTTTGCTGTACCTTCACTGGAACTCTTTCACGCTAATGACTGATCATTCGCATTGTTGTGATTATCGAACCTGAATGATGTGTCAAGTCGGTTAGCCAGATTGAGTATTCAACTGCAACAGTTCGACTTTGACATTATTCAACGTTCGGCAAAGATAATATAATGCTGCGTCGCTCGGTTCCTCTTTTGGATGAAATGTCGTCTATTGTGTGACTTCCAATTAATCTTAATCCATGGTATCCCATATCCCACATGATTGTGAGTATTTCAAAACATCCACTTAAACATACGGAGTGGCCAGCTTAGGAGAAAACAATATACCGACATACCTTAAATCAACATTCAGAGCTGGCAAATCCAGGTTTGGATTGTAAAGTCATGGTTCCAAAATCACATCGATCTGAAATTCTGTTTAAGATGCACGATTCCGAAACATAGGGCAATACCAGAACTTACAAGACGTTTCATAGGCTTGCACAAAAACTCTACTTGCTAAATTGAAGGCAGATGCAGGAGAATACATGTTCTCATGCCAAAAGGAACATGGGAATTTATTTCAGAGGATTTAGTAGGACCATCATTTACGGCAAGTTTTGGTTTATTTTAAGTATACAGGCAAATTGTATTAAGTATGCAAGTATATATACCTTAGGTTGTTCAAACTAAAAAATGGTAGCGTAATAGTTTTTCTAGATCCTGGCATTCCAGCAGTGCTTTGGTCCGACAATGAAAAGCGGTGTATTTATTGGCTAAAACATACAACATTAGATTGGGATGTTAGACTCTTTATCACCCACAATCGAATCTAGTCGAGAGATTCCATACATTGTTGAAAACGATCTTTGATGCGTTTGTTTGCAACTATTACATAAGAATCATCGTTCTTAAGTTAAACCAAACAAATAAAAATATATTTCGACAATTTACTTAAAGTGTTAATAATTGCCAAACCTGTCTAATCCCTTTTAATCTGCCGAGTGCTAATTTAAGTTGGAAAAGACGTTATAATAAAAAGGGAAGAGAACGTTTTCGGAAGTGTGTTGTGCTTTTTGTCGAAGAAGTGGAAGTTTTGTTCGTTGAGACAACAATTTCCCAGAAACTGGTTCTAAAAGGTTCTAGGTTCTGTAGAATCTTTATTGTGCAGTTGATAGTGCTGTCAGATAGATTTTAACGGCCATTTGGATGAGTTTTTGCTTGGCAGCCACTTCGTAAGTAGATTTTCCATATTCCGTCTGTAACCCTCAAAATTATTAGCTAGCAGCAACAATCTTCTGATGTACGTTTACTATTTTTTTGCGACAGCAAATTGCTCACAATTTGGAAATCCTGCTGGTAAATCACTTCCTGCGTTTCAGTTCGGGCGTAGTTGCGCCCTCGTCACTTATCGAGGTAGGTTCTTTATAATTATTGTGTTGAGTTCTGTCCTTCTCGAACACAGCGATGGTTGTCGAAAAATTTAAAAAATATGATTAAAGACTTATGCCAGTTTTTCTAGGGTTTTGCTCTTCCCTTGGACCTTCCCTGCTCATTCTACTTCTTGTCGAGGCTGTTCGGAAACGTGCACTCTACCAAAGCTAGGAGGCGCACCATCCCAAAAATAGACTAGGATTCAGCGAAGTGTGTTTTAATGAATGTATGTGAGGCCTTTTAAGGCAAGATGATTCTCCCATATCAATGTTTAAATCCTATTTTCATTGCAATTATTTAATGGACATTAAGTTTAATTATAATTATATTTGTCTTTGTAAAATAGCAATGTTTAACGTTATACGGAAAGTGGCTGAACTTCATTGTCGTTTGGCATTATAGATATAAATATTAATGTGCCATATGAAAAAATATATAAGCATCCTATATGCAATCTCCCGTTAAAATCGTAAGGAAAAAATAGGTTTAAGATTATATTTTGGTAGCACATTTGTTGTTCAACTAAGAGTATCATAGTTCGTACGTCTACCTCCCAAACAACTTCCGTAGGGAAGTTCTCGACGTGCCATTATGCACGGAGGAGACAAATGAAATGATAAAAATTTGGCACGTGTCAAAAGAATCATTATATTCAGATTACATGCACATAAGATTTAACATAAAAACTCTATTTGTTAAAGCAGGATTATTTCGTAATCCTAACTGGGAAGGATATTTTAAATCCCTCAAGAAAATTCTCGAAGGTAATGCAATCGAAGTTAAAGACCGCGAGAGTCTAGAGCTGGTAGTGGAATTGGTGGGATATGCGATGAGTGCGGCCTACCAAAACAACTGTCGAGAAGAAAAAAAAACATGGAAACATTGAACCAAAGTCTGATGGAATGAAAAGTTTAACAAGTTGCGGACCACAACCAGAAGGCTGTTTAATAAAGGCAAAACAAGTGGTAACTGTGATATTTACAGGTCAACACAGGAAATCCGGAGAACCAAACGAGATTATTGAAGGCTCAAGGAAACCACATAATGCTCGAGAATCTACACGCTTGGCGAACGAAGGTTTCGAAAGTATCGGAGTCAAATTCCACGAAAGGCATGACAACACCTACAGGGAGATCACGAAGGAAAACTTAAAACATCTATAAGAATCACACTTTCCTGCCTCATTCATACTGACAGCAACTACATCCCTGCAATAGCCAAGTAAGCCACGGAAGCCCTCAAGTTTGGACTGTAGGACAGTAAGGAATGTAAAGACACCCGGCAAAATTAGGTGGGCTATTATAATAGATCAATCACAACCATTCAAATCACTAGGACTGGGTGGAATTTATACTGTACTATTACAAAAAGGACATAATATACTAGTAACATACAGGAGCTGTTTGGCCAGGGGATTTATAGTAAGTGTGTGAACACAGGTGAAGGTTATATACTGGCTAAAGTAGGCAGAATATAAGGCTATATACTCAAATCTTAAAGACCGTATGCCTCCTATCATTCATGTTCAAAATATTATCAATTGTGCCCACAGTAGACTTAGTAATCTTCATAGGCTACTATACAAAGTGATCTGCAAATCTGCAACCTGGCTTGACCAAAATATTTTAAATATTCATTAAGACCTTCACATGTAGAGCGGTAACAGTTTATGAAAAAAAGTTGTCAAGTACTTAGCTTTGTAAAATATCGCACATAATTCATTAGTCTCACATGAAGTAATGTCAATATGCATTTAAAGCAGGTAGGTCGAGGGACTTAACACTGAACGATCTCAACAGCCTATTCTCAAAATCAATAGAAGACAAAGAGATAGTAGTAACCAGAGGCATTTAATCTTGCTTCTACCCTTTCCATTAATGGGGCGCTGGACGTATGCTAATAGGTACAGGCATAGTTGGAAAATAGGATAATAACATCATCCTCGGACGAAGCCGCCTATTTAGCTACAGTAGACAGAGGATGGATGCCCCAAGGAGTTTTATCTTTGCTAATGACTTTGTTAAATGATCTGCTCCAAAAACTATCTACTGGAGGTTTCCTATGCCTAGAATTTGCAGATGGAGTTAGGAAAATTTATCGGCACACTCTCGGGGGGAGAGAAGTCTGAGAGCACTTAAGATCGTGAATGACGGATGTTACGGCAAGCAGCTCTCAGTCAAGAACAATACTGGTTTCATTCACACGAAGGAGAGTCTTGAGAAAACTAAAACCACTAGTTCTCAACAGAGAAACAATTCCCTTTTCCACAGAACTGAAATACTTGGGAATATTTTTTTGAAAAAAAGAAGACATGGATCCACACATTTAAAAGGTTATACAGAAATCTATGATAGCATTAGGTAGGTGTATAAGAATGTGTGAAAAAACTGGGGTATAAATCCTAAGATGGTTATGCATGAGGAGGAGGCTGCTGACTCAGCAGCGCAATGCTGAGGTTGGTTAGCAAGATAGGTTGCAAAGGTTAGCGTGCTGGTGCGCCAAGGGAACGATTAACTCAACTCCTATGGTCGCTCTAGAGGTATTATTAGGTCTACCACCAATGCGCGTTTACATACAAGGAGCAGCTGGGATAGGTAGCACACAGATTATGTCAAAGACAATAAGGGCAACAAGAGTCATGGCGCCGCCGACAACGAACAACTGCTGAAAATGATTAGGGCAATGCCCGTAGATTACACCACTCCAACATAAGGTTTGAAAACAATTTTAAGATCATAATACCATAATGAAACGACTGAAAAGAGATCTCCCAAGTAACAATTTAAATGCTAGTTAGATTTATATCAGCTTTAAAATAGTTTTAAAATGGTCGGTAGAAGTACTGGGATTTTATGAACACCTTCAAACATGCTAACAGATCTTAAAGTCCATTTATTATTAAAAATAAGTTTTAAAGCAGCCTTGGCAGCAATAATATTAAGTGTCCATGGACTTGAGACCGGTTACTCTTGTGTTAGCTTTAACGAGGCTTTTGGGTTATCAATCTTAAAACTTGTTGATCTTCTGAAGGGTTAAAAGTCTGTTAAGTTTTAACAAAATCTGTCTTAAGACTATAGCTTTAAGCTCTAGATTTAAAACATATCCTTTAAGCAATTCATAAAACTTGCAGTTTTATATAAAATAGCAATAAAGCTCAAGTCTTATATTGGCTACTAAAAAGACTGTATTAGGATTATTGGGAAAATATATTGCCTCATTAAGGCCATATTATCTTTAAAAAAATCCTATTGTACTTTTCTATTGCTTCCTTAAACCATTACCCCCACCGCCTAGAGCTCTTTTAAAGCGGCCATCTTGTCATTCTGACTATTTGTTGTGATTCAGTAGCGGTGTTCAATATAATTTCCTTAAAAATGGCATATATTTGACATAAATATTTACAAGTTAAAAGAAGTGGTAATTTCAAAAAAAGTAAAGTTGCAATCTTTAAAAATAATTAATGAAAATGTAGATCAACATAAAACTGGATAAAATTTGAGGTTATGATGATCTAATTGGGCGCGAAAAACTTGATTGCAGCGCTAGAAGACTTATGCGACACCACGATAAGGCCAAGTAGTTTTATGAGCAGGCCGAGCAACCTTGGTCAAGGTTAAGAAGCTTTACTCTAAGGAACAGTTAGGAGTAAACAGATTAATTACAGTAAATAAAAGCTTATGACAAAACTAATAGGATTTATGCCTTCTTTCTAAGAAACCTTGAGGTCTTAAATGATAAGAAGCCATATTTTTACAAACAACGCAAGCCTCCATAATGGAAATATATTAAGGAGGTAATATTATTCAATAATTTTATCAAAATTTCGCAGTTCCTAGAGGATATTAACAGTAATACAATATAAGATTACAAGTAAATATTTTAAAGTTTGTTTCTAATAATTAAACCTTGTTAAGAATTAGTCAGTAATGATTTAATTATTTAAAAAAACAGTAAATTTAAGGCGCTTTAAATTTTAGAAGGTATCTTTCCATATTTCATCGAAAAAATCGACTGCGTTATAATTTTTTTCCCCTATTTCGGCGATTTTACCAGATTTTGGTATTGCATTTCCTTCATGTTTATTCTTAGGAGATGGAATGCATCACCGACTAGACGACATCACACGACGGACATTTGTTTGATGTAACTGGTTTACAGGTTATGATAATTTTATCTAAAGATGTTATAAATCTCAGAGTTCTTAAACTCATCCTAATCTTAGATCACTATAAATCCTATGGTTTTAAATGACACTTGCTAGAAGTTTTATGATTGCCTTGAAGGCAATTTCAATGCAAGTTGGTTATAAACAAGCTTTAAGATTTGATCTTGAGACCCTTATAGGAGTGGGCCCTTTGGCTGTAAGAGGGCCTT
>JAEQML010082731.1:0-10712 GCA_016904865.1 Pissodes strobi | reverse complement strand
GGCGTAAACATGCCCCCGGCCTTGAAAGGACTAACTTTCAACGGGAAGAGGACATAGTCTTCCAACTGCTCTGGATATTATGCCATCTATCGTTTTAATTGTCGCTACGCGACAAATCTCGGCACGTCCGGGAAATAACTCTAGCACTCTTCCAAGTCGCCATTTTATTGGTGGTTGATTGTTATCTCTGACTAGAACCAGTTGACCAACCTTTAGGGCACCTACACTGGTTTTCCAACGGACTCTTCTCTGAAGCTCGCTGACATACTCGAGACTCCATCTTCTCCAAAAAAACTCATATAGTTTCTGGATTTTTTCAAACTGCGAGAGACGGTTGTCAGGAACACTGCTCACGGATGCATATGGTATTGTCAGTATAGGGCGACCAATCAAAAAATGGGCCGGTGAAAGGGCGGCAAGATCTTCAGGGTTAGAGGTTAATGGGGAAATTGGCCTTGAATTTACCACTGCTTCCACGCGGATCAGCAAAGTTTCAAAATCTTTAAAAAACAAAATCTGATTCCCCAATACTCGTTTTAGATGTAATTTAACACTTTTGATCCCTGACTCCCAAAGCCCCCCGAAATTTGGCGAATTAGTGGGAATAAAGTGCCATGTGATTCCAATATTAGATATTGAAGTTTGAATTTCATTAGCATTATCACTGAGAAATTTGTATATATGTTGAATGTCTTTATTAGCTTTGACAAAATTTGTACCATTGTCAGAGTATACATGCGAAGGTTTTCCTCGACGACTAATAAAGCGATTAAAAGCTTGGAGAAAGTCCTCAGTACTCAATGATAAGACCAATAATTCTAAGTGGATAGCTCGCGTGCTAAAACATATGAATAAAGCAATCCAACCTTTTATACGTTTGCAACCGCGTCCACGCCTATCCTTCATTATAAACGGCCCGGCATAATCGACACCTACTGTAGAAAACGGCAACGTTGGTTGTACTCGCGAAGAGGGTAAATCACCCATAATAGGTTGAACAGTGAGATTACGATGCCTGGCACATCTAATACAATCTCTAAAAACCTTTCGAGCTAGATTTCTACCTGCAATGGGCCAAAATGTTTCTCGAATATGTGATAATAATAACTGAGGCCCTGCATGCAGTAAAGCTTCATGCTCGTAATGAAAAATTAAATTAGTCAACTTATGTTTGGAGGAAAGTAAAATCGGGTATTTTTTAGAATAAGAAAACTCTGAATTAGATAGACGACCGCCTACTCGCATGATTTCTCGGTTATCAATAAAGGGACTTAAACTCAACAAATTGCTGCCCTTTGGTATTTCAGCATTATTAACAAGATAGCGATATTCTTGTGAAAACGATTCCATTTGAGAAATTTTTATTAACCTTTCGAAGGCTAAATTTATTTCCGATACACTTAGAAAAGGCGACATATTTCTATTCACTCTATTTTTACGAGCGTTTTCAATGAATCTAAAAACAAATGCCGCGCAACGCTTTAATTTAAGTAAGCTTGAAAAACGATCAAATGGAAACGTCTCGGCGGGAATAGAAACTACGAAAGTAGGGTTTCTTTTTTCGGGCAAATCATCGCATAATATCGGTGTTTGGGGCCACTCATCAGGATTGAATAGCCACTTGGGACCATGCCACCATAAATCACATTTTAATAATTTGTTTGGCCGTACGCCTCTGGAGACCAAATCGGCAGGGTTGTCGCTAGTAGATACATGATTCCAAAAAAATGACTCCGGTAATTTTTGTATTTCGACCACGCGATTGTTAACGAATGGTTTTAAAAGGTTCGGTGAAGTGCGTAACCAACCTAATACAATCGTCGAATCTGACCAGCAGTAAATGTTATCAAATTTGACGTCAATAGAATTTACAACCTTTATAATAAGTTTTGACAAAATAAGAGCCGCGCATAGTTCAAGCCTTGGAATAGTCAAGGACTTCAATGGAGCTACTTTCGATTTTGCGCAAAGTAGGTTCGCTTTAAATTCGTTCTTCGTGTTTTTTTAAAGTACATACACGCATGCGCCGTAACTAGTTTCGGACGCGTCGGCGAATCCATGCAAGGTTAAAGAATCTGCCTCGCTGCAAGTTACGTTTCTGACTATTTTTAATTTAGCTCTTTTGAAAATTTTAACCAACTTTGGAGAATATTGTTTGGCAATATTTGATCCCAGCTTAATTTTTCTTCCCACAACTTTTGTAAAGTAACCTTAGCTATGATGATACAAGGACTTACCAAGCCTAAAGGATCGAATATGGTTGCGATGCGTGACAATATTGTTCGTTTGGTAATTTTATTATGTTCCTTGGGTATTGAAATTTTGTATACTAATAAATCAGAATCGCTCAACCACGAAAGACCTAAAATTTTACTTGAATGATCTTGACTCGATGAAAATTCTATAGAACTTTCGAACATTTCCGTGTGCAATCCGTTTATCGCCTCAGGGTTGTATGATTTCCATTTTCTGAGCTCAAAACCGCGTTTCAGAAATACCTTGGAAATACACAAACGTATTTAGCTTCTTCTAGTGAATCAACACAGGTAAGAAGATCGTCAACATACATGTTGTTCCGAATTATAGAAGCTATATTAGGATACTGTTTTTCGCATTCGTTAGCTATTTCATATAGGCAACGAATAGCTAGAAATGAGGCTGCCGCTGTACCGTATGTTACCGTGTTTAACTCGTAGGCTTTAAGTGGCTCGTTAGGATTTGATCGCCATACAATTTTTTGCAAACTACGTTGTGCTGGATTAATTAAGACTTGGCGGTACATCATTTTGATGTCGCTGGAGAGAACGATTGAATGCGTATGAAATCTTAAAATAATTGACAACAAATCCTGTTGTATAACTGGACCTACCATTTCTAAATCGTTTAACGATACGCCCGTTGAGGTTGCACTCGAAGCGTTAAAAACGACTCTAAGTTTTGTCGTAGAGTTTAATTCGCGTAAAACGCCGTGATGCGGCAAAAAGTATTCGGGTTTTTCGCATTTGTCAAATGGCACCTCTGTCATATGATGTAATATTTCGTATTCTGTTAAAAAATCTACGTATAATTTTTTTAAAGCTTCGTTTGAACTTAATTTTTTTTCAAGCTGGGAAAATTGTTTTATTGCTATTTCTCGAGAATCACCTAATTTTTCAGGGCTGTCTTTAAATGGCAAAGAGACCACGAAACGACCGTAAGGGGAAATTTTAGTATTTTCGCAGAAATGCTTTTCGCAAAGTTCTTCTTCGGGTGAGAGAAGAGAAACTTTGGAAGATATTTCTTCTACCTCCCAAAATTTAGATAACTGTTCCTGCACGGATATATTTTGTTTAAAATTGCATACAGAAGTTTTAGAAGGTGTTCCCAAAGAACCAGCTACTATCCAGCCCAGACGCGTATTTTGAAGTATGGATTTTTGAGGTCCAGGGTCAATTCGACCTACACTCAAAAGATTCCAAAACGTATCAGCACCGATTAAAATATCGATCGCTTTCGGAATATGAAATTCTGAATCGGCTAATTCAATGCTTAAAGGAATATTAAGAGATTTCCTATCAATAAACGTATCGGGTAAAGAACTTGTTATTTTTTCAATTACAAAACAAGTTAAATTAAACGTATGATGACCATTTGTCGATTTTATTTGAATTTCGCATTTTTCATTCGCATAAGAAGTTTTATCGTTTATTCCAGAAACTACGAGTTCTGTTTTAACTGTTCGTATTTTTAGTTTTTTGCAAAAGTTTTGAGAAATAAAATTTGATTGGGAGCCACAATCTAGTAAAGCACGACCAATAATTGGGTTGCCTTCACCACTATTGACTAATACTCGTGATGTAGAAAGAATTGTATTTTGAGCCATAACAAAATTACAGACTGTCGTTTCGTTTACTTCTTGAAATTCTGTCGTATTTTTAATGTCTCTCGTCTCAGTACTTTATACTGTCAAAGCTTGTCGCGTTATGGTTTGATCGTGTAATATGGTATTGTGTTTTTCACTGCATATTTTACAACCCGTCCAATTGCAGTCTTTTGTTAAATGATTGCGTTTTAAACAATTTCTGCACAATTTTAACTCAGCAACCTTTGATTTTTTGTCTTTAATAGAAAGGGAAAGAAATTCAGGGCAGCAAAATAAGCTGTGATCTTTTTTACACAGATAACATACTCTTACAAATCTGGATTTTTGTTCGCCTTGGTCGTCTGTTTTTCCGACAAGGCCGCGAGTGTTATAAGGACGCCTATTGAAAGGTTTTTTATTATCGGCTTGATTACCTTTGTATCCGAAATTTGAATTTATTGTTTCCAATAAATCGGCACGCTTTTTTAAGAACTCTTTAAAATCATTTAAAGATATTGTGTTAGAGAGTCTTGATTTTTGTTTTTCCCATTCGCGGGCTGAACTTACATCTAACTTGCTCGACATGATATATATTATTAGGGTATCCCAATAATCAGTTGGTTCACCCAGCTGATTAAGGCTGCTTAAATGTTTCGACATGTTGTCACATAAATTTCTTATTTGAGATGCCGATTCTGAAGACAACGTTTCCGCGTTAAAAATTGCCTAAATGTGATTTTGTATTAAAAGGTTCGTTTTGTTGAATCTTTCGCATAAAATGTCCCAGGCAACGCTGTAATTATTTGCACAAAATTCCAAAGACTGAATTACTTTTGAAGCAGGCCCAACCAACGATGCCCTTAGATAATGGTACTTTTGTATATCGTTTATTTGCTTGTTATTGTGAATTAAGGATTCGAATACGTCTCGAAATTCCATCCAGGTTTCATATAAACCCTCAAATTTTGGAAGCTTTATTTCGGGAAGTTTGACGCTTTCAAGCGGAACCGAATGAGAGGAACCAGATACCGAACTGGCTGACGTATTTGCGCATTGCGCACTGAACTTTTCGAGTAAAAATTTCGCATGAGAAAGTATCGCATAAAATCTCGTTTCAAAGTCTTCGCGTTCTTTTATCTGTTGCTCGCTTATATCCTCGCATTCGATCTCGCCTTGTATTTCATCAAACGTGCCGAGTATTCCTTCAGCTTTAAAAATGCGTTGCTCTAACTCTATAATTTTGACACGATCCAATTTCGGTTTTGGTTCTGATTCCGAGGGCGTTATCAAGCCATTAATCGAGGCTATATACCTTTCAAAAAGAGATAATCTAGATTTTACTGTGCCGCGTTTTTTTGTCAACGCCTGTATATCTGACATCTTAAACAAATTTGCAAAGTATTCAAACCAAACTGCAATTCAAATAAATTGCTAATAAATCAATCAGCAAAGAACAAGGAATCAATTATGTAAATCGCATGCAACGCGTGTACGCATTATAACAAAATATTTTACTTCGCTGCTACGCGCGGAAACAAACCGAGTTCTTGGCCACGGAAAAGATAGGATATATTGGGTATGAAGGAACTCACCGGCCCAGGCAGCTTCTCTGTCGCTGGTGCAATCGTCCAGCTGAAATGGCACTGACTTGGCGCTGCCGAACTTCTCCGTGATCTTTGCCGGCGTTACTACGAGTTATTAGGAAAGTCTTTATTCTAATTACTTCAATTTTCTTGCTTTATTCGGCGTAGAAGGACCAATGTTTCGTGTAAGTGGCTGTATTGATTAATGCACTGGATCAATGACAAACTTTTAGTTATATTTTTCAACTAATACATAATAAACTCGTTAAAGTAGAAAATGAATCAATATATCAAATTATGACAGCTAGACACCCGCTGTCAGGCTTCTTTAGTTGCTGGTCCGCTCTTGTCACTTCGGTTGGTGGCTCCTTGGCACCTGACATAATTTTGCAGAGGGGAACGCGCATTCATTGGCGTAAACATCATTGTAGTATTATTTATTAATACGTTCAAGCAATAAATCTGCCAAGTCAGACCCCAAGCGAGGTGCATAATTACATTCAAGTATTTTACTTAAATCCAGATTATTAGATTGAAAAGCTTTATAAAGAGACAAGTTACTATTATACATAACACCATGATTTGAACCAAAATAAGGACTTGTCATAACAAGAACATTGGTATTAACCTAAAGTAACATATTTTTTATTGAAATAAGTGTTGATGAATAGGCTCCATTCAACCACAAAACAACTAAATCATACTTAGTAAAGTCCGCGGCCAAAGTCGACGCGGTTTTGGCCAATTCATGAGTTGAACACCCTGGAAAACATTGGTGATTGAACTTCCTCCCAAACCTGTTTCGAAAATGATTTAAAAAGACACTACTACATTTTCCACCAACAAACAAGAGCTTTGAACGAGTATCACTACATTTCCCTAAACAAGTACACATCGCCATAGAGTCAGCATCAGATGCATTAAAATGTTTTAGGCTGTGTTTTTCTTTTGCTTTCAGGAGTTTAATCTCAATTCAAAATCAAAATCAATTAAGAACGAGGTTTCTTTGAAATTTTGTCCACAACTGCGTTGCATCTTGGGTGTCATTGGGTTCATTATGAATAAGTCTCTAGGAATTTAATTTCACAAAATACGCAGCATTTGGAAGGCATCAAAACCAACATCCATTGTATGGAATCAAATCATAATAATTAAGAGATTTCTTGGAAACCGCCTCATTTTGAGAGGCTGTAATAGAAACGCCTTATTTTGTAAAATCAGATTCAAGTTGCATCGCATAGTGGAGGATCTTTGGGAAGCTGAAGTAAAACGATATCAAAATACATTTCTGGAAATATTGGGTAGCTGGAGCAAAAGTATGCGGTGCGATGGAGACACGTTAAACTTGTCCAAACTGGCTTGTAGGGTTTTCCAGACATCGAAAATAATAAGCTGTAAGAACGAGAGTTCGGTGCAATTTGAGCGACTCTTTGACACACCACAAATTGGCTGCACTTGTTAGAACGGCCGTCGGCCCTAACGTGTCGTCGGCGTCGATAGCGTCGCTTCTTCGTATTTCTATCTCATGGAAAATAAATCCCAGGAACGGACTTGTACAATACGAGACCGTTTCCTGGTGAGTAATATGTCACGTGGCGATTCTCTGAAAATGTATATTGATCCTCGTTACGGACCTGTCGAAACAGCCACTATTGCTATCGTCGAGTACGTAGGTATTAAGAGTCAAAAGGGCCGTGACGACGCACCTGCGATGCTGTCATCGTTATATTCTTTCGGATCGACGACGGTGCATCCGACCACGAACCGATCATTGCCCCTTGGACCGTGCTCGTTTTTTGTTGACTTGATTGCGTAACATCCAAAAGTACACTCAGTAGCTTTACTCCCCTAATAACCTGCATATTATACAGGCTTGAAAAGATAGCTCTCTAATTATTGACTTTGCCGACAAAACAAATTATACAGGGTGAAGCATGTGATGTAGTTATTGATTAGTCCTTTTTAGTGAAAATTCCATTATACTTTTTGAAATATGCTGCTACTGCAAAATTTAACCCGGCTCGAAGGACCAAAAAATGTAATATTAATATTCCCATACGTCTTTAGCGTCCTAACAACTAATTTGGTCCCGTTGCGGTGTAGTTATTGAAGAGATAATCAAATTTCCATATTAATAATTCAAAACGGGGTACATAGGGTGAATCAATCAGAAATACATTAGCAATGCAAACAGCATCGATTACACTTTTAATCCGTGCTGGCGCAGCGGCGGCATCGGTTTAAAAGCACAATCCATAAATAAAAAAAACAAACCCTCCGAAACCAGAACTATGCAAACACCAGCCGGCAAACGGCCCTGCCCGCCGGTTTACACAGGCCGTATTAAAAATGTATTAATCCATTTTTGAACCGACGGCTACAAACAAACGACGAACGCCGGGGGTAATTATTTCGCCATTTCCACCCCTAATCAATCTCTATCATTCGTTGATCAACATTGCGCTTGCCACCCCACAAAAAGGATCTTTATTAATTTGGCTTCGGCAGTATCGTTTATGTGTTAACACTGGAATAAACTTGATTATGATAAGGGGAGTTTGTAGCCGGCCCTTTCTGGCTTTGTGTTTAACTTCGAAACGGGGTTGTAAAAAGGTAAATCCGAGCTTTCGCGAACGAACTGATTATTGCGGAGTTGGGGGTATATAACGCTTTACTGTTATTGCACAAACGTCTAAAGGTTTTTAATGATTACAAATTCGCAAAGCTTATTTGCTATATCTGACATAATAACCTCACCCAAGTTGTTACTGTTATAAGTACTCTTTGACAGCAGCACAGTTGATGCTATCTGCTCTACCCTTTGACGTGGAAAGTATGTTATCTAAAATGCACGGCAATTATGACATTTATTTAGTGATGACACATTCTTGTACTCATAGAACCAATTCCGTAAATGTCCCTTTGTATACAACGCGTTTCTTAATAATATGCTAATATTTAAGAAGGTTATTATTGGGTTCATTTTGAGAAAAAAGTTCATATGAACATGTCCTAAAGTCTTGGCCTTTGAACTACAGGGTGCTAAAATTTTATTTTATGATAACTTTAGTATTACCCTAGATATTTTTGTGAAATTTGGTACACGCCTTCTATGCATCAAGATGCATTTTCTGACGTACAAACAATTTTATTACTTATACCAGTGGCGTCTGTACGGGTTTTGAATTGAATAGTTTTGAAGAAATATATGTTACGCCACTGCTTTTACTTAAAGCAAAAATTATTTTTGAAATCCTCATTCCTTTCTGAGCAAATGTGGTCTCTTGATTTTTTTTCGTTTGACGTGCGGTTTTCGTATAAAAAAATAAAATTCACAACAATTTATTTAGGAAAATAATTTTTAAACGATAAAATATCAATCAATTTTATTTTTTATGCGAAAACCGTACGTCAAACGAAAAAAAATCAAGAGACCACATTTGCTTAGAAAGGAGTGGGGATTTTAAAAATAATTTTCACTTTGAGAAAAAGCAGTGCCGTAACATATTTTTCTTCAAAAATATTCAATTCAAAACCCGTACAGACGCCACTGTTAAAAGTAATAAAATTCTTTGTACATCAAAAAATGCATCTTGATACATAGAAGGTGTGTACCAAATTTCAGAAAAATATCTAGGGTAATACCAAAGTTATAATAAAAAAAAATTCTTAAAATTTTAGCACCCTGTAGTTCAAAAGTTAACAAACACCCTGTATATCGGTCATATGTGAATAATTTCTCAGCTGAATTATCACTTTTATCTAGCACGTGTAGTTAAAGAAAATTACTTTCCACGTACCACGTGACACATGAACGTAGATACGCAAACACAAGTTTGCAATTGGACAAATAATAAGAAAGTTAAGTTATTTCGTTTAAGAAGAAGATTTGTAAATAAAAACAGGCACGTAACAAGGTTTACTAGATTGCCCTATGACGTCATATCATGTTCGATAAAACAACCTCAAAACTTGAATGAATTGCTTATTGGAGGTGATGAAGAGGCAGAAGAGAGTAATTCATTTTGTTGAAGTGAAACTTCTTTAGCGAGGGGAAAGTCAGGAAAAATGAAACGCTTATCAATGTGAAACGCCCCTTTAATTAAGCAAGTTTCAATATAGCTACAGGATTGGCTACCTTTGACCATATGGGGGGGAGACCGGGACTCTAATCTAAGAGGAGATTTTGGAAAAAAATGCTTTTTTTCCGATATCTCTGCAACGGAGCTTCGGATCGAAAATCTGACAAGCAATGATCCCGTTTCACATGGTCAACGGGGGGGGGGGGGGGGGGGGATTATACCCTCTCACCACCCCGGATACCTAAAAATATTGGAGAAAATGGGAAAAAATTGAAAAAAAAACCTAAAAAATTGTTCGGAGAGTTAATAAAAGTATTATAAAACGAAATAAAAAAACAAAAAAAAAAGAAAGTTAGACAAACGCGGTTTTCGGCAAAAAAACCGAGTTCAGCTACGAGGTCGGGGATGGCAAAATGAGAAGGAAAAAAATGCTTTAAGAAAAATAAAATAAAATTTTTTGAAAGTATGGGAAAAAAACGTAAAAAAATATTCGAAAAATTAATAAAAGTATTATAAAATGAAATAAGAATGAAATAAATATATATAAAGAAAAACAAACGATTGTTCGGAAAGTTAATAAAAATATTATAAAACAAAAGAAGAAAAAATTAATAAGAAGAATGGAAAAGTTGTTACTTCCTCGATAGAAGAAGGACCCTACAGATAGCCAGAGATAACCCAGTCAAAAAGAGACCAGGAAAAAACTTGACTCTTAGTTAGGCCTAACCAAAAGGGGAAAAACTCGTCGCGTCGGTATATAAGGACCCTGTGGAATATCAATATATTCAAGGTTCCGCATATAATTCAACGCCTAAACCGCTAGGCGGCCTCAAAAGGTGGACGAGAAAAAATTAAAACGAAATTAGGCATTATTCATGTAGCTCTCTTTCTCTAAAAACAAAAACAAAGTCAACTCATCTAACAAAAAGCAGTACTAAATCCCGTTACGGAATGAGTTTCAGGCACCAAACAACCGGGGGTCTGAACTCAAAAATGGGTCGGGCGCAAAATTCCACAAGGGTAAAATCTACTAAAAAACGTCCACCACGACACCAACACTGTTATTCAGACGGCAAACCGACGTAGAGTGACATACCCGAAACTTCCCGGAACCAACGTGATAGGCAATGGGACTTCTAAAATCTAAAACCCCACTTCAAGAATTACGACTGGCCAATCGAAACACGGCCTGCATGTCACATGTCA
>JAEQML010082727.1:0-10713 GCA_016904865.1 Pissodes strobi | reverse complement strand
TGTACATAATTAATGTTTGTATTTAGGCGTTTTATGTTTTAGAAATCCATTCAGTATCCTTGCTGCTTATAAAACGTTGCATGAAGGGCATCCAGAGCCACCCGGCGCCCAGAGATCCGAATGGCCGGGGATATTACCTCCGGAATGTTTTGGTCCTGGGAGCGTCATCATGTCCATATAACCCGGAACCACCAGCGTGGAAGCGGTGGGGTGGCCATTCACCGGACGATGCGAGTAGGCTTATACATCTACTACCTAGGGTCACTTCCACTGGAAGCATCGGCCTCAGACTTATTCCTTTGGTGGTCCCTGAAAACGGTGAGAAAGGGGTTTGTTGTGACATTCCCCAGTGATCATCTCCAGACTTTGTACTTCGGTGCTCTTTAGCCTGGACGAGGACGATGTGATTTGATCGGACACATCCCGTGGTAAAATTATAGATAAAAACCTTTCAATTAGATCTCATATTTCTTGAAATATTTAGTAGCAAAGAAAAATCAAATGAAGGCTCACAATCTTTTGAATATAATCATAAAATAACAATTAGAATACCTATTCGGTTTTGTCAATTGCATTGGTTGATGGAGCCTCGCTACTAGGATCCCAGTATTGGTTCTTTTTGGTTTCGTTTAATTAGACAATAGAGTTAAGTAAGTTTAGTTTTAATCATCTCCTGATGATGCATGGTTAGCGCGTCGAGTGCAAAAAATATGTTTCGGTGTTGTGGATAAAACTCGGTTGCATTGCATTTTATCGAAGGTTCCAAACCCCCACTTAGTTTTGAAGTTATGTAAATACCGAGTTAGGCATTTGGTATCACCTATTTTCAACAATCTGCTACAAGACTAAAAAACTATTTATTGAAATAAAAATATGATAAATAACAAAATTAATATGTGCCATTTATGTTTTAAAAATAACATCCTTTAAATGACTTCCTTGATTCTCTATACATTTGCGTAATCCGTATCTATAATTTTGCATAACTCGTTTCAACATTTCTGCTCCAAAATTATTTATTTCTTCCGTAATACGAATTTTAAGTTCTTGGATGGTATTGGGACCTCTTTCATAATTTCATTCATTTTGCTTCAGATATCCCTAGAGGAAAAAATCAGGAGCCGTCAAATCGGGGGAATTAGCTGGTCATGTTATGTCACCAAATGTTAATATCAAGCGACTGGGGTCATTTCTTGCAACAAAATTCGAGTTTGCCGTGCTGTATGTGCCGTGGCTCCATCTTGTTGGAACCAAATATGATTTTGTCCCAGTCTTCGCAATTCGGGCCGTAAAAATGTCTGTAACTTGTTAATGTAACATTCGGAGTTTATTGTGACAGTTTCGTTATTCTCTTCAAAAAAGGTATGGTCCTATGATACCAAACATTGAATCACCACACCATACGGTGACTTTCTCATCATGGAGGGGTTTTTCATGAAGCTGTTGTGGATTTACGTGGGACCAGTATCGATAATTTTGCTTATTCACATATCCGCTTAAATAAATGGAAGTGAGCTTTGTCGGACATAATCAAGAAGTTTAATTGGTTTTCATAATTTTCTAAAATTTGTAAAAATTGTCTACAGAAAGCAATACGAACTGGTTTTTCTGCTTCTTTTAACTTATGAACGACTTGAATTTTTTATGGGTGAAAGTGCAAATCAAAATGCAGAATTCTTCGCAATGACCTGTTGGAAATGTGCAACGCAAGTGAATTTGCGCCTTGATGCAGAGCGATTCGGATTACTAACTACAGCTTATCTTACCCGTTCAATATTTTCAGTTGTTTTGACTGTACGTATACCTCCATGGAAATTTGATGCAATATTCCCTCTAATATCAAAATCTCTCGCCCACCTCATTATGGTTTGGCGTCTTGGAATTCTTCCGTGTCTTTCCACATTAAATTCGCGACGAAAACTTATTTGCACTTGCACAACTGAATTAGTTAATATAAACTGTTTTACGACAAAAATACGTTGATTTATCGGAAATTTGTCCATGACAAATTAAATTGCAAATATTCACACATTTGAATGTGTCACTAAAACTGTCATAAACAAAATATTATTTCCACAGCGCACTATGATAAATAGATGATACCAGATGCCTAACCCTGTATAAGTAAAAAAGTTCAAATAAGCCCGAAGGGAAAAAAGCATAAAACCTCCGAAAAAAACATAAAAAACCTATCGCCATATACTTAGTTTTCCATAATTCGTGTAGAAATTAAATATCTCAAGGTTGCTTATTAAATTGAGCAATAAGCATAATGCTTAAAATCAGGTCTCTAATTATGGTATTAGAGCATTACTGAATGTACCCAATTACTTTTCCAAATTACCGAAGGATTGAAATTTAGTTTTTTTAAGTACTATTTCTTTCATTTCTTCTCAACAGCAGAAAGCAACGCATGCATAAAGCTTCTTGCATCACTTCTTAGCCGAATCCGCCATAATGCCAAAAATCATCCAAACGAAGCCAAAATGGAACAGCGCTAATGACTTTTTGATCACCTTTTATTGTTTTAGATTGCTTGTGGCAATTTATCATAGATCTTTTTGCGCCGGAATGTAATTTATAAAAGCCTTCTCTAATTTCGCAGGGCAACCACAGCCGTTTTTGTTTGTGTTCTATCAGTTTTCTTAAAGGACTTTGATATAAACGATAGAGAAACCTAACAGCGACGTATAGAGCAAGTACTTTCACGGTTTATTTTAGAAGGAATTATTTCATTTTGTTTTTTAATATTTTAAGATATTACCAGGATTTGCCAAAACCACAGCCAAATGACAATCCGGGATTTAGGAAATATATTGTCAACTGCCATGTTCATTAAAATAAAATAATACAGTGAAAAGTTTGAACTTAACCTATTGTTATTAGATAAAGTATAAACTGTTGTGATTAACCTTCTTGACAATTCAAAAAACTACTCGAATAAGAGCTCAAAGTTTGGTATAAAAAGCTGTGCAGCAACCCATACCGGCAGACTTTGATCTCCAGCGCGAACTACCGAAAGGGAAAAGCCTCTCAGGTAGATCAAAGCTCTCACCTTAAAAATGACCTATCAGTGCGAACTACCGAAAGGGAAAAGCCACTCTGATCAGGCAACCTTAAAAGTGAATCAGCGAAAATTAATAACGCCATAAGGCAAAAGTGCTGCTTAAATTAACGACATATAAAAAAGTAAACTACGTAAACTTTCATCCACCAAATAATCTATCCGCCCTTCAGGCCAGCTCTCCCTCTCTCACCCTGCTACTCTCTCTCCGTCCGTCAGTCTATGTGACACGTGGTGGAGGCAGCCGTTTTGATCCTCGTACATAGGCCACATGACCAAGGACTCGTCGAGGAGATACGCTTTTTCCAGATAGACTCCTGATCCAGCTAAAAATAACATTTTGCATCAATCCAAGCCGTCTATATTTTTTATAGCCGTGGTGACCCACAAGATTGTTTTCTGTACCAGTTTTCTTTGAAATTTTTTGAAAATCATAACAATTCGCCTTGTTGACCACTTGGTGTAAGCACCAGTATTATATAGCCATCTTCTTTTAAATAAATCTTACAACTAAGGTCAAGCATAATAGGGAATCTGCACATTTAGTCATCACATATTATCAATACAGAAGAACAAAACATACTTCTAAGCCAGTTTGGACCATAAGAAGAGTAAGAAAAATCAGTACATGGATTGAATGGACCAATGGACCAGCACATCACCAAGCAATAATCAGAAAGAAGATAGAGAAGTCAATAATGAAAATGAAGCAAATAAATATCAGTTAATAATGCGAGAGGCAAAACACGCAATGACAAAATATAAAAAAGAGAATAACCAACAAAAAATTAAGAGTAGTGCCATTATGAACAAAAAAAAGGGTGAACAGTTAGAGGAACAACTACTAGCAATTTTTAGTGAAATAAGTTGCGTGAAATTGAAAGTTTAAACACGCGTAACATTTACAAATACCTTAGATAATAGAGAAAATAACCCTTAGTCGGAGAAACAAGCAAATAGAAAAAGAAGTAGAAGAAAGAAGAAGTTTTTAAGAAGTAGGTAATATGGAAATAAAGGCGAAAATAAGAAATGAGTATATACAGGACGTATAAAGATTTTTGAACACAACTGTCTCAGGTAAATACCTTATAGACAGACACTTGGAAAGCAAACGAACTAAAAGATGAAATTTGAGTTTCATAAAAAGTATATATAAACATAAGGACAATATATAAGGAAATATTAAACCAGTGTTTTAAAGATGGATATCGCCAAATAGGGAAAGTTATACAATACTATTATCTAAGGTTATACTGTCACAGAAATTAAGTAAATACAAAAAAAATATATATAAAAATTAAGTAAAAAGTAACCTGAAAGTAAGTAAATGCAATGAAGCCAGAAACTAAGTAAGAAGGAACCAGAAACTAAGTAAATGCAATGAAACCAGAAACTAAGTAAGAAATAACCAAAAACTAAGCAAATACAAAGAAACCAAAAGCTAAGAAGACATCAGAAACTAAGTAACTAAGAAGAGGATTGAGAGGACACAGAGGACGATAGTACAGAGGATACGGAAGATACGGATATTCAGTTATACAAGAGGCAGAAAAAGAAAAAGTGAGAAAGATAAGGGGCAACAAAACAGTAATACAATTATTGAGAATAATGAAAGTATAAACAAAAAAGAGGGCGACGACTTCGAAAGAAGACTATTAGCAATTTTGGCGAAAAAACTAATAAAATTGAGAGTATTTAAGGTATAGACGAGAAAGAAGACGATAACTTCGAAGGAAGACTGTTAGCGATTTTAGGGAAAAAATAATGACAGTGCACAAAGTATCTACAAACCCAGGTGTCAACGATAAATATCTTAGATATTAGGGAAAATCATAATAAGACACTTAGGAGCGAAAAAAAGTAGCATAGAGCATATAGAAAAATATAAGATACATTTAAAATGGAAACTATATGTACTTAAAGTAGAAAATAGAGTACATAGATATAGAATGGAAAATAGATATTGTAGAAAATAAAGCAAAGAGCAAAATATTAGAGGTACTTAGAGAAGAAAATAGAGCAAACAGAGATACATTAGAAAGAGAACTAGAATTTGGAACGCAAGTGTTACTGACAACTATCTAAGTTACTAGAGAAAGTCATAATAAAAACATGTAGGCGTCCAAATAGATGATATAGAAGGTCGATATAGAGAAAAATTAAACTAGAAAAGTTTAGTATATACAGGTCGTATATGGAGAATTATAAAGTTTAAATGGAGAAATGAAACTTTAGTAAAGTTATAATGAGAACGCAATTGTTTTCGACTAATACCGTATAAGGCAAGTCTTAGAAAAGCATATAAAAGTTAAAGATAGGAGGTAATATTAAAGTGAATGTATCACAAAAGTGTCGGCCAACACAAAACTTAGAGAATACATAGATCTAGTTAAAATATGTAGACAAAATACGTAGAGATAGATTAAATGATTAAAAAAAATTAGCGAAAATAAATAAGGAATTATCGATAGAAATGTACCTATGTCACCCCACATAGAAAAAATGAAAACATAAAATATTAAAACAAAGAATAAGATAAAATAAGGAAATAAAATAAGGCGCTTTAAAGTATAGAAACATAGAAATAACGAAATAAAATAGCATATACATGGATAGAAAAAAATTTAGATTAAGTAAATATATATAGGAATAAGCCAACATAAAGATATTAAACAAAACCATTCAAAATCGGTGCCTACTGAGCAGCTTGTTACACCGAAAATCAAACATTAGCCTTCTTAGAGAATGCGCATACTCTGGGAGGGATAATATTAATTAAAAATAACAAAAGCCAAATCAAATCAGCATTAAAATTAATTGACAATGCAAATAATTCACTTATTTCTTAAATACCCGTTGTAATTAATATTGCTCTAAAACAACATCGTTATTTGGATCAAGAAATTCGATGTTATATAATTATAAACACTCAATAATAAACCAGGGGCTTACGAGCATTCCCGAATATTTTGCAAATTTAACTTTTTTATATGTAGTTTGAAACGTAATTGGGGTAATATTACTTTAAGCGCGACTATTATGACTGACAACGTTTATTACTCATATTTTTTAAATCAGAAATTTAATTGCAGCTGTCTTACCTTTTTCTGCATACATAAATAATAATTAAGGGCTTCCGGTTAAAACAAGGCTGCGAGGCATGAACTCAGTCCTTACACGAGCCTAATTCGATTTTTAAAGGAATTTGGTAGTGTGTTTTGTCCATCCAAGGGGGATAATACACTAAAGATTGGATATTTTTGAAACATTTTTGAATGGGACAGCAAACTTTTGATTCGAAGAATATAAGGCAACAAATCAAAATAACGAATGGGTTTAATTGCAAGCGGACTTCATGTATGAGGGTACAAATTATTAAGCAGCACATATAAAGAGAGTGGAAGGAAGAAATCAATGAGAAAATGAAACTGGTATAAATTACATATATGACCTCAAGGTGCTTTATCACGACTATAAAACAAGCATGGACCTAGAAAAATTAAGAATATTCTGCGAAGGACTCACTGAGGAGAATTACTACAATTTTGACTGCCTAGCAAAGCCCCCTAACGGCCCACCCCCGGGACTTGGAAGCACTGAAGGCACTGGCGGCCACAATGATAAGGCACCAAAACGGAGAGAAAAATTGGTGTACACAGAATAATTATCGACCAAACGATTATCATCATCGATACAACTATCATCCTCCAAATAATCCAGAACAACCATCGCGCATATAATTATTATAATCAATAATCCCAGAATAAATAAAATAGTCTCATAAGGCTAGAAGCCCCAAAAACAATTATAATAATTTACAAAGACTCCCAAGATATGCAAATAATGTTAACCAAAATCATTATAGGGACTACAGCTCTAATAACCAAACGTGCTACAGCTGCGCAAAATGGGACACTACGCAGCGTCTTGCCGAAGGAATTACCCGAATGGCAGAGGATGGCGAAATTGAGCACCACAGTCATCCTAGCAGAAAGGGACAATGAATACTCTGCATCACAGCAAAACTAAACAACAAAATCATTACAGCAGTAATAGATACAGGATCACAGAATAACGTTATCCAAAAAGACTGGACAACAGAACTAGCACATAAAATTGGTAAAACAGTCCTTATAGGAGTAGGGGGACACCGTATACAAGTACTGAGTGGAACAAAAATTTCATACAAGAGGAACATCAAGTGATACACAGCCTTAGCAAAAATATTCCAACAATATGGGGGGTAACAGAAATGAATAGAACAATAGAGCATAGTTAAAATACCTAAACAAGAATTCGCAAACAAATATTGGAATAAAACCAATAAAGTAAGGAAAGTTTCAAAGACCAAAAATATAAAAGGCACAACTGATTTCTACCTCCACACTAGGCCCAACCTAAAAATTAGGACAATATTTGAATGTCCTGTGAAATTAAGAGAATTAATAAAACAAAAAGGAATTGAGGAAATAGCCAGAAGGAAGAGGATGGGACTCGGAACTAACATAATGGAATTCATATAAATATATTAATATGTAGGGATAAAAGACCAAGAAAATCAAACAGCATAACAGGGTCATGTCACAAATATTATGATAGAAGAAACATCAAGCATTTTTAAAATTAAAACTAGCGAGGATCATGTTATCAAAAAAGAGGAGAAAAAACATTAAAATTAGAAATCCCAGAATAACAAGAAAGAAAAACCATTCAAGTATTTTTAATTGTAAATACAATATAGACTGGTTAGCCACAAAGCAATTATTGTCAATTGAATCACATATACACAAATGGGAAATATAACATATAGGGGCACAATAATTGCAATACTAGAAAAATGCATATGTTTGTACGTCAATTTTCTTCGGTATTTTTCAAATTGCCTGCGACGAGGAAATTTTTGAAAATGTTTATTGGTTTGTTGATTGATACTTTTGATTTACGATGCCTTAACTTAACTGACAAGTTATGCATTGTCGCACATTCTCTAGCGAATTTGGCATAATAACATATACTTTTGAGGTGTTCCCTTAAAAAAAAATCATAAACGCCAATTCAGGCCATTCGATAAACCTCAGTTGTCCAATCAAGTTCAGGCCCTATAATTAATATAGCTGACGTCATTTTTGCATTAAAATATTCATTCTAGGCATCTTCTTTCAAGCTTATACATGAAAAACAAAAAAAATAACCGATACCTACACAGTTTTAATCATGCATATTTTTGATATTTCTATTACGTAACGAGCCGCTGTTCAATCTCGAAATTTGACTTTTAAGCTGAGATAAACCAGGGATTAAAACGAACTCTATAGGAAGCGAAAAGCTCTTCTGGAAATATTTTAACTTACTTCCTCATCTATTCCCTTCACATAGCAAGATCAATATAAGTAGCACTTCAGTAATGAATAGTGTATAGAAGAGTTTAGTGGGGCTTAGTGTTCAAGGGAATGAATTTAATAATCTCAATACTTCCTCAGGAGCATCTGGCAAACACCCCTTTCTCTTTGCATTTTTACTGTTTGAGCCTTTTCCGTTGGGAGTTTTTGAGTTGCGAACACTAAGGTAATACTTTCAAAATTACGTTATCGAAACTTATGTAAATGATCTTGTGCTGGAGACAATTATTCGGGCTAGGCTACTGAGTACAGGGTCACTTTCAGATGGTGAAAAGCCTGATGCCTACACCCTTAAGAAAATTAAGAATTAGAGACTTCGATCTACTTTGGAGGTGTCCATATGGCATATATTTTGTTTTGGTTTCTTAGATTTATAGGTCCATGAACAAATAAAAGGACTACAAAATAAGCTTTTGACTCCACATTTTATAATTTTAATAATTAACATTTCGACACATCTATTAAAATTGGCCCTGCTCAGAATAAAGACATTTATATTCTGTCTATTTTGCAATTATATTTAGTATTTACTGTGTTTTTTTAAAAGGATATTGTTTTAATTAAGTTGTAAATTTTACTTAATTGTTTTGTATCAGTTAATTTTTAGATTTAAAGTAATTAGAAATGCCTTGAAACTACGAAAAAAGTGGGGAAGGATTACTTGCAAGAACTTTAGTCAAGCTGACCTGGCAAGGGTTTTTGTGGTTATTAGGGGCGGCATGACTCAGACGACGGCAAATAAACGCTTCAAAATTGTTGGAGGGCCAACGTAACTTCCTCCTAAGTCACCCAAGAGTGTCTGTACCTGGGAAGGAGCAATTATATTTTAATGACAGTGAGGGATTGGGGGTTCCTGTTTACAATATGCACGAATTGATCCACAAATACTTCCAAAAACAAGGTCGGACTGTTAAGGAATTTATAGAAAATGTTCCTGACATGATTTTTTAAGAAAACTTCATTATCGGGAACAATCTGAGTGTTCGTTTGGCAACGAACATAAAACGGGCACCTGCGGCGTCACTTGTCACTTGTTTGGCTTTTAGCTATAATGAAACTAACGGATTATTAGGATTTTAGGTGCCAAAAAAGTCATAATTTTAAAGATTTCAACCGATGCGCCACTTCGACGCCATGCGAAGCCTACACGAGTGACACATGCCAATGTGAAATTCAGTGTTTGTTTTCAGTCTTTATTAGCACAAAATGCGTGACGATTTCCAATTTAATATAGAGTTTCAGCGTTGCTAACAGCCTCTTCTCTGGACTGACGGACGGGTTCTCTCCAATTCGTAGATTTCTTTTCAATGGCAATGTTTACTAAACTTAATATCCTATAGACATGCAGTAGAAACTTTGAAAACGTTCAGGATTCATGTTGAGCTACCGCAAAACTTTAAACGAACCCCCACTTTTTTCTTTATCTAGCCACAAAGGATGTACCCAGTATTCCTTCTCCCTTTGCACGTTAGCTAAATTCAAAAGGTCCAACATATCCTGGTCATCTACGTTGTCCGAAAGCATTTTTCCTTCGCACTGACAAATGACAAATATCGCTATCCCTTCTGTGTGAATTGAGCCCGTTACGATCGCTCCACAGCTGCACCACGTACTGCCAGTCCCACGCCACTACTACGCTCCCGTTCTGTGTGAATTGCGCCTTAATAATAACAGAGATGAATATAGCGATGACGCTCCAGTTGCAATTAAAATGCGAACTTCTAAAATAATATTACTAACGAGGAAATGAGCAAAACGAGCTGTTAACACTGCAGATGACTTATGCGCAGTTTGCTTTGGATTGGATTAGTGGCGGCAAATGCAAAAAATGGATTTGTGGCATTTGCAATCAAGCGAGTGATGACGCATTTTATGTTTGTTCCTTTTGTGCATAACAAGATTTAGATAGCGATGGTTCTTTGAATGATGTGGATTATTCCTTGGCGCAATTCGCGCAAAGCGTGTGCGTGGTTGTGGCGCGCGACTGGCGTGGTACGGGCATATGCCACCCGCATGTTAGCCTATGAGGCAATACATATAGAGCTGACGTGGTGCTGGCGTGGTTACTCCCGCAACCGCCACGCCATGCGAAGCCTACACGAGTGACACATGCCATACGTCAGTGTGGAATTCAGTGAATGTTTTTCGTCTTTTTTAGCACAAAACGCGTGACGATTTCCAATTTAATATAGAGTTTCAGCATTGCTAACAGCCTCTTCTCTGGACTGGCGGGTTCTCTCCAATTCGTAG
>JAEQML010082724.1:0-10714 GCA_016904865.1 Pissodes strobi | reverse complement strand
AAATATTAAATGGCTGGTAATTTCGAATTAAGTTTAATGGGGTATGACATACCCCTCCACACCAAATGTGTACCTAAATATCACCACACCGACGCTGGGTTAATCATAACCATTGTCACAGAATACATCTATTCTGTGCCATTGTCTTAAACAATGTCATAACTATGACATTGCACCTAATGAAAAAATCATTATTGTCAAAGTCAAAGTCAAAGTGCTTTATTGTAAAGAAACAATGTTAGTCCCTATTTACAAAGCAAGTTAAAAATAAGTCTAACCATTATGATACAATAATTATTAAATTTAAGAAAAAAGTCAAAATCTTATATAAACATTCAACAATATTGTGAGTAGTATTTTGTTATTGCTCATATTTTATTTATTTATACCCATATAAAAGTAAAGGGAAAGTCAAAAAATCGCCGTGTCTAGTCCTCATTGGATAACCCTGTACATTGTGCTATTCAACATCCTAAAATAATTAGATACTTCCATGTACTACCTTCTGGCACCCAATCTTGGAAGGCTCAGCAATGCATAAAGTTCATCATAATTAATATTTTCAATAGGGATTTTTAATTTACATGCAATGTGCCTTAGAAATCCTCTTTGAATCTTCTCTAAATGGACCATGTGGCATTGATAGAAAGGCGACCAAACTGTACTTGCATACTTCAAATTCGATGGAACAACGGCACATTACACATTTCGAGGAACATAAACATTGCTGAAATCTCTCGGAGATCTTAGACCAAATCACAACAGTTTGATAGCCCTGTTGGACACCTCTATATAATGAACATGTGGAAGTCAATTGTGCCAATTTTACTTTACCTCACTAGGAATAAAATACCTAAATACAAGGCTTAATCTAAATGATGTTTTGCCTCCCAGCAAAAATGTTTTTAAAATATTATGTTTTGCTGCAGATGATTTTAAGGAATCTGAAACATTTTAAAATAGGATATTTATTATTTCTAGGGGATCTTCAGATAGAACTGGCAGTGGTTTAGATGAGCTTGCTACTGTTAAAACTGACCCAGATTTGTAAGTAACTATGATTTTTAATAATTTGTATGATGGTGTCATAAGTGAGGTTAATTGAATCTTGGCTTGAAAATCATAATTTGTTAATCTAAATTTTGTGGATAGCCATGAAATAAAAGTAATTAATTTATTTTATTTTATAGAGAATCCAATGTGAAAAAATTTAATGATGACGATTTAATTCCATCCGATTTTATAAGTCACGAGGATGTTAATATTAAGAGTGAAGATAAAGAGGACATGTCAGAATCCAAGTAAGAAATTTAACATTGTGAGATTTATATTCAGATGTTGTATGCATTGTGAGCATGAGAGTTGTTATTTTCGGTTAAACCAGAAGAAACAAATTCTATCAATTGATAGGCTATGTTTGGCATGAATTAAATTCCGTATTTTCTACATTTTATTTTATTTTAGTGTATCATAATATACTTAAATACAGAACTTGATCTAAATGATGTCCAGCAAAATATGTTTAAAACTTTATGTTCTGCTGCACATCATAATCTTTAGGAATCTGCTTGTTTTTTTTTTAAGCTTTCAAAGCAGTCACATAGCTTGACACTGCAGACAATTATTTTTTATTCCATGTTCAAGCAATATGCATTGTTTGGAAAAACGTGTTAAAGAGATACTTCGTGCTTCTCAAGTTATAGGGGTGACAGGTCACAAATTTCCATTGTATATCTGAAATTAAGGAACTACAACCTAACATTTGATACTATTTGCAAACAAAGAATTGTTTGTTGCTTTTCTTTTATGAAAATTGTTTAAGAGTGTTTCAACTAACTGCTCTAATTTTCACTTCATTAGAATATAATAGAATGCAATATAAAAATACATACATTTTAAATTTAAATACAAAAATAAAATGCACATATCTAGATGTAAGTAAAGGAAACTCTCTTCCGTTGCATAGTTAGAGAAGTTTCATCAATTCAGGAGTTTTTTTTGTGAGTGAAATCTTCAATACATTTTTATTCTGAACATTTTATAATTTTTAATTTATCTTAATGATATCGAAAGTAAGTTAAAACACTTTATGTCTAAGTTGGGTCAGAAACTGATGCATATTTTTATTAGCTCTTGGAATAACTACTTGCAGATTTTTTTCTTGTTTATTATAGATATGGTTTACAAAGGTTTTCAGTACAATTTTTTTTCTATGCGAATCGGCACGCTGTTATTACATATAGTGATTTAATATTGGGTGGTTTTTCTGACTATAATAAACTAGTCTAGAATGAGCAATTTTTTAGAATTTTATTTTTGAATAGCAATGGCAAGAGAGTGTTACCCAAAAGTATTTATATTATTAAGTATATGACATTTGAGTAATGTAATGTAAATTTATTCAGACAATCTTTACAAACACTATGAAATAGTAATTACATGTAAAGTAACATAAAGTGGAAGAAGAAAAATACTAACAAATACCATAAAATATCAATGAGAAAATAAAACTAAACCTAAAACACAAAATATCAAAATACACCTATAATATTAACAGTTAAATCTGTATTATTTTGCACTCTAACCTGTGTCTTGATGCTCAAGCAATTTCTTAAATTTATTTGCCTCAATATTAAAAATGTCCACATCTAACACATTCAAAATGTTATTACAAGTCCTCAGTAGTATTAATAGTATGCAAGTATTAATGTGTTTAGTGTTGTTCTGTTGTTAAAAAAGTGGTGTTTCTTATGAAGTATACATTTAATTACATATGTGCAACAATCTTTTTACAACTTAGAAAATCACTGGTTTAACGAGACGAGTATGCCTTGACCAAAAAAACTTAAGCCATTGTTTTCTTATCAGCTGAACAAATTCCTTCGTTTATCGCCGAGGTTGTTTGTAATTTTTGGGAGTCGCCTTTTTTATGTGTATCCGATGGTGGCAATAATATTTGTTGATTTGCGCGGTCATTGATCTTTAATAGAACCCATCTCTGAAATGCATCTCCTAATTAAGTATAGGATAATAATCTACAACTTTATAAATTACCTATATAATGACGTCGCTAATTTGCTCAAAGTGCAATAGGCAGTGCATTTTCAAGCCTAGACCAAAGGATGATGAAGTTTTTGGAGCTCCTTGTGATGCCTGCAAGGGAGTGTTTTGTAAGATGTGTGCGGTCATAACAACAACTGAATCTCATGTTGTTGCACTGGCACAAAGGACGATTTTGTATTACTGTTCGGATTGTAAGCTGCACATAAGGGATCTACCCTTATTTAAAAAACTGTCAGAAACCTTAGAAGAATGTAGAACAGAATCTCACGAGAAGGACGACATTATCTCGAAATTAAAAACTGAACATCTAGATAAAACTGACGAATTAGAAAGGGAATTGGCGAATGTAAGAAGGGAGTTGAAAGACAGAGTAAGATTTTTTAAAGGGTAGCGAAGGAAATCACAGAGTTTTAAGGATGATGTTATAGAGGCTGAGGAGAAATTTGAAAAGAAAATAAAAGAACAACGAGAATTAATTACTGGTTTAAATAAACAACTATCAAACTTATTAAAAACAAAAATCGAATTGGAAAACAAAGTTGCAGACTACGAGGATAGTCGGAGTAAGATGAAAAGTGAAATTGCGGAATTGAATGAAAACAGACGTGAAATGTTGACATCTATAAAAACCTTGGAGGCCCAAAATGATTGGTACGGCCAAGAGCTCAGTAAGCTTGGCAGCGGGATGTCTACGTTATCAGAAGACCTAGCAAAAAGAAACTTCTCAGGTGCACCGAGTAATTCGCGAACATCAAGCCCTTTGGAACGTTCCCTTAACAGTGTTGTAAATAGAATCTCAGGACTGAGAAACTTGCTAATTCTTTGTGACAAGCAGGGTCGAAATCTTGACAAAAATTTTACGCAACAACTTCATAATACAGTTAGGATTCAAACAATCATTAAACCCGGCGCATCTTTTGTCAAGATAGTCGACGATATTGCTAACTTAACAAAAAGTATGACTGTGAGTGATTTGGTTGTGGTTGTAGGCGGTTTGAATTACTTTAAAAATGGTTTCACTCCATCTCTTACCGATATTTACAAAAAAGTAAGTGATTGTGGAAATACTAACGTTGCATTAATTTCAGTCCCTTTTGGTAAATTTAATGACCAAATAGAAAACAATATTTTTTATTTTAATTGTGAACTCCGAAAAGTTTTTCAAAGGAGTAGTAATGTGTTTTTGTTAGAGACAAACATAAATAATTCTAGGGTCACAAAACGTTTCATTGTAAGTAGGTTAATAACTGAAATAATATCTCAGTGTGACAGCGAAGATGTCTACGACGTTTCTGTTTCTGGACATAGAGAGATGCACAAAAATTTTCATCAGCCGCTGCTTCTTTCCAATGGAACGTGAATCAGTCATTATCAATTTTATATCTAAACATTCAATCAATAAGAAATAAAACAGATGAACTTTTTTTTATTTTTAGAAGCAAAAAACTACCCGGATATAGTTAGTTTATGTGAACATTGGTTAAAATGCGATGAATTATGTTTTGTAGCTGATAATTACATCATTTTGACAAAATTTTGCAGATCCACCATTCAGCATGGTGGTACCACGGCACATATAACAACCAGCAATATCACATCTTCTTTTTTCGCATCTGCGCAAGTCCGCGCGCAAGATATTCCTTGGTAGGAAATCCGTCAAACTGCCGCCAGCGGCGTCATGTTTTTACGATTGGTTTATTTTATTGCTATTGGAGTTAAATCGAAACCATAGGCGTGTATTTGTCAAATAATTGACATTGTGAAAGACGAACGTTGTTTATGACATTGCGTAATGCAAAAAGCCATGGTGTTTAAGCAATAAGAACTTGTACAAACCAGAGATATTCTTCCAAGAAGATTCTTTAGATTTCCTGCTCATGCAATAAGGTATACATATATTTCATAACCCATTGATATTTGAAATTTTATATTACGGCTCTGTTAAAGGAAAATCATACTTATATATATTTCAAATCCAGCCCTGACTTTTCCTACCCAACTGACATTAGCAAGGTCAAATTTATTTGTTCGCCTGACAGGTCGAGTAATATTGCTGGTTGTTATATGTGCCGTGGTGGTACCATGATAATGGCAAAAAAACCTTATTTAGATGACAGTTATTTTCAAGACATAAATATATATAATGACTTAGCTGTAGAGCAAGTTTTTGAGTTTTCCATGATTTATTCCAGTGCTAAAAAACTATATATAATTATTTATAGAAGCCCTGCTTCAAATACCAATGATTTCTTGTCCAGACTGGAGCAGATTCTTTCTTTGCTGCCACATAAATCTAATATTTTCTTACTGGGCGATTTTAACATAAACTATGATGATACAGACTCAATTCATATGCTTAACTTGTGTAACCTCTTAGATTCATTTAGTCTCCTTATGTACGTCAATGCACCCACTCGTGTTTCGCAATTCTCATCCACCACCACTTTTGTTCATCCATGAATTCCCCTAATGTGGATTGTTTAGTTGTTGAGTCAGGTCTGTCAGACCACGAGGCTATATTAAGTAAAGTTGCTTTTCCCACTAAATCCAAAAAGTGTCAATACAGATATGGTAGATTATTTAGTAGAGCAAACTACAGTAAATTTGTGCAATTTTGTATGGCTGTTGATTGGAGTGGTATATTTGAATGTAGCGATCCTCTTGAGCAGTTCCATATTCTTTTGCGTGGGTCATTTAATAGAGCTTTTCCTGTTCAGAAAATTAAAAAAAAAGAGTAGAAAGCCTTGGATCACTAAAGGCTTGAGAGTTTCTTCAAGAAATTTGCGGTGCTTACATACAATTCGAAAATTTACGAATAATGATATTTTTTTGAGTTATTTTCAACAGTATAGATTCATATATAGAAAGTTAATAAGGCTTGCAAAGAACCTTTATTATGCTACTCGCATAGCTGCATCTGGCAATTCGCAGAGGGAAAGTTGGAAGGTAGTGAATGAGATGAGAGGTGTTGATGAGAGGTCGCGTTTCAATGTTCCAGAAATGTCCCTGGATATCTTGAATAACTACTACTGTTCTGTGGCAGGTGCACTCACGTCGAAGTTGAGTCCAACTGCTGATCCAATGGCCTACATGGCTCGGTTTCAGATCGGCTCATCATTTTTCTTTCGGCCAACGCTTGATACATATGGATTCAGAGGAAACGTACTGGAGTGGTTTCGGTCTTACCTGGATGGGCGAGTGCAGAGGGTCATCATCGGCTCAAAAACATCTGACGCAGGTGCGATCAGTTGTGGGGTTCCCCAGGGTTTAGTTCTGGGTCCACTGCTTTTTCTGTTGTACATTAACGACCTTGCTTTTCTGGACATTGAGGGACAATTTACGCTTTTTGCCGATGATACTACCATACTCTGGCATAATCCTAGCGCTATCGCATTGAGGGATAGAATTTCAACTGATCTCCCAAAGATTGTACAGGGTGATCCCCTATAATGTCGCCCCCCTATAACTTTTTTATTTTAAGTGTCCCAAAAAAAATTAAAGTATGGTTATGTAGCTACTGAAAAATACTTTTTTTCTCCGTATAAAAAATATTGGAAAAATGATCGATATACAGGGAAAGCCAAAAAGTTATTTTTTTTGCAATGGAACACCCTATATATGAATTTATTTTTCGATTCCTTGTAAAATTCTAAGCATATTTTATGTATGATGTTATACCTCTAGAGTTAGTAGTTTCACAGCTATAAACAGTTGAAAATCGGTACATTGGCTACTAATCACCTTGGTAGCAAGAAAATCATTAGAGATGGAGTAAAATAAATTTCACATTCCTATCTTAACTTTTCAAGAGCTATCTGACGGTACTAACTGGCAAGCGGTACCATGGGTACCAAATCTGGTACCTCGGTAGGTACCATAAGTTAGCATCATCAGATAGCTCTTGAAAAGCTAAAATAGGACTGTGAAATTCATTTTACTCCATCTCTAATGATCTCCTTGCTACCAAGGTGAAAAGTAGCCAAAATACCGATTTTCAACTGTTTATAGCTGTGAAACTACTAACTCTAGAGGTATAACATGATACATAAAATATGCTTAGAATTTTACGAGGAATCGAAAAATAAATTCATATATAGGGTGTTCCATTGAAAAAAAAATTAACTTTTTGTTTTTCCCTGTATACTGATCATTTTTCCAATATTTTTTATACGCAGAAAAAAAGTATTTTTAAGTACCTACATAACCATACTTCTAATTTTTCTGAGACACTTAAAATAAAAAAGTTAAAGGGGGGCGACATTATAGGGGATCACCCTGTACAGTGGTTTGATGCTAACTTGTTGACTCTCAATGTTGATAAGACCAATATCTTGGGTTTTAGGTGTGACGTGGGTGGCTTGTTGCTTGGGGATGTTCCACTTGTTTTGAAAACAAATACTAAATTCTTCTCGATAACCATTTAAGATTTAATTCGCATATTATGGGGCTGACAAAGAGGGTGTCTTCTGGATGCTATGCTGTGCGTGTGGTATCGAGAGAGATTGGTGTTTCTCTGGCTAGGAAGGTGTACCATTCTCTAGTGGAGTCGCATTTAAGGTATGGAATTGTGTTTTGGGGGAATACATACAATCGTTTGCTGCACTCATTGTTTGTTTTACAGAAAAGGGCAGTGCGATACGTCTATCAAGTAAACGGTAGGGAATCATGTAGGCCCTTATTCAAATCCAAAAAAAATCTAACGTCATCATTGTTTGTTCTGGAGACGGCTTGTATGATGTATAAGCGTAGGGATAACCTGCCCGGGCCTAGTCACTCTTATGCTACTAGGCCAACACAACCCAACTAACCCAAACTAACACAAGACCTTCACTTGCCTATACCTACTTCGGCCCTGGTGTATTGTATATGAAAGCTGTAAAATATATAATCACCTTCCTGATACTTTAAAGGTTTGCCCTGCGCTTTCCTTATTCAGGCGGTCTGTAAAGAAGTTATTGGTGGAGAGGGCTTATTACGATTTGGGTGAATACTTTAATGACCGCTTTTAATCTATGTGTATTTTTGAGGGACCTTGCTCTGTATTTGTATTATTTTGTCTAGATATTTTGATTTTGATTGTTTGGTGTGTTTTAGACTGCTCTTAACTTATCTTATTTTATTGTATTCTATTGTATTGTGTTCTACTGTATTTTATTTTTATTTGGAAAATAATGTTTATTGTGGTTTTGGACATTGACTCTGCTTTGTAAAGACTTTTTTTGTATACTTGCATCCAATTGAAGAGCTTTGTTAACAAGATTTATCTTACTAACAATAAAGCATAATTGACTTTGACTTGACTTAGCATGTTATTTATTGGGGATGTGATGTTGCCATTATTTATATAGAATAAATTTTTGTTAGTTATTCTTATAGCCAAACCAAGTTTAATCATTTGTGGGGCCAAAGGCAATCAACTCAAAGGTAAAAATGAATCCTTCACAACAATATTGAACATATCTACACCGGGATTTTTGGCATAAAGCAAGGAAGCTGAATTTGACAAAGAGCAACTCTAATAAGGAGCTCCCTTTACATTTATCAAATGCATCAGAATTTGGCAATCATTTTTACAAGGGCAATATTTCCACCATGAAAACATCTAAAGAGAGACTCTCGTTTTATAAAAATCATATACACAATAATGTAACTACAGCCTTCTCGTTTAATTTGATAACTACACAAGGGATTTTAGATATCGTAAGAACAAAGGCTACAGGGATTGACGGAATCTCTATAAAAGATTTAGAGCTCTGTCTGCCCTACTGCATCGATTCTCTTACCAATATAATTAAATCGTGCATTTTAGAGGGAGTTTATCCGTCAATTTGGAAAAATGCCATAATTAAACCGATTCCTAAAAATAACAATCCGCTCGAATACAAATATCTAAGACCTAGCAGTATACTACCGACTGTGTTCAAAATTATGGAAAAACACCTCTACGAAGTAATATCAACCTATGCAGAAACTTCAAACTTAATTCCAAACTCTCAGTCGGGATTTAGAAAGAACTACAGCACCTCTACATGTCTCATAAATATTCTCAATAACATAAGGTATAACGAGGAGTGCAAATCATCTACAGGACTCGCGCTTTTAGACTTCAGCAGTGCGTTTGATACAGTCGATCATCAGCTCTTACTAGCTAAACGGTTGACATAAATAAGTCGACATAAATATGTCGACATAAATAAGTCGACATAAATATGTCGACATAAATAAGTCGACATAAATAAGTCGACATAATAAGTCGACCGGTCGAGTTAAAAAAAATATATCGTCATGATTCTTCAGCGCTTCCGTACTCTAGTACTCTAGTTGGCTTTGGAAAAACACAATTGATATATTTTGAATTGTTTGCAGCGCCTTGTCAAACTTACGTTATGGTTTTTTATTATTGAATCTCCAAATAAATATTTTGATAAAGTTTGTGTTCAACTGGCTGTTTCAAAAATCTATTAACGTTTTTAATTAGTTATTATTGATAACAATACTTAAGGTTTGTAATAACTAAGAGATTTTGATTTTGTGTTAATAATTTTACCATATTTCCGAATACAAATATTCTGGCAAAAGGATAAGCTGGTCTATGGCCGCAGCGTTAAAGGTCGCCTACCAATATGATTGTTTTATTTGTATCATGGCCTGCCGTTATCCTGCTAGTTTTCGCGCGGGGAAGGAGACACACACATGCCGATACCGCCGCGGAGAGTGATCCTTCTTATCATATAGTTTTGACCAAATACATAATAAAAAGATAAACACTGTACTATAATACTGCTAACGTGCTAACAATCCGTTGAGATTATGTGTTGGTGTTATACCTAATTGTGCAACAACTGAAGCCAGATTATTAGAATATGGCGCGTCGAAATGAGGATCCCTTACTGGCTAAATTTGTAACGTGCGCAGTTTTCCCTGCTACTGTCTTATTTGAGCATTTATGTTTCTCTGTTTTTTGCTTCATATGTTGTACTGTAAGTATTTTCAAAATGGTGTTATGTCTTTTAAATTACCCTTAACGCAACGCATTATTAAACTGGAATTTTAAAAACTATATCTGTTGTAGAGTCGTCGGTACGGGTGAGGAAGAAATTGAATAATCGATTAAACGCTTAATATTTTAGCAAGTAACTGAATAATCGATTAATCGAAATAATCGATTAATCGATATTTTCTGAAATATTAATCGATAAGTCGATTAATCGGTAATTTCTTAAAAGTGAATGGAATAATCGATTATTTTTGCCCACCCCTAATCCCATAATAATGTAGTAAGTGAAACTGAAGCTGAAATTTCGGTAGAATCATTATTGCTGATAGTAGAGTGCTACTTATAACTTATGTTGACTTCTGTGGGCACCTCGGGGTTACAAGCTGAAATTTTCACAGAATGAAGGCTTTATTATATTAATTCAAAACCCGAAGGTAATAAAAAATCATAACGGGCAAAAGGGCAGTATACCTAAAAATCGAGATTATTATATGAACGTGTATGATATTAAATTATGAATGTTTTCATATATAATTCATCTACATTTTTGTACGAATTATATTTTTTATCATTGCTTGAAATATGCAGATTCCATTGGCCCTTAATAAAAAATAAATCAAAAAATTGAAATATCTCGCTTCGAACCTGGGCAAA
>JAEQML010082723.1:0-10714 GCA_016904865.1 Pissodes strobi | reverse complement strand
AGACGAGCCAGGAAATAAGGTGTTTCCGCTATCACTACTTGACGTCGACATCACGGACATAAAATGAGAACTAAGAGTCCCTTTTTTTTTTTTTTTTTTTTTTGTCAAGGTGTAAAAATGCTCCCTTATGCACACCCTCGGTTGAGGGTAGTGTGGGGCTCGCCATAGGCATACCCACCAAAAATCACCATCTCATGATGCTAGTAACTCTACGTCACTGTTGCATCTTCCTTCTTCGGCGTGTTGGCCTTCTGATTCTTCTTGCGACTGGTTCCAGGCAGGATACAGTAATGTGTTGTGATATTGTTGTGGTGTAATGTTTTATGTTGTGTGTTGTTGAGATGTGTGTTAGTGGGTTAATTATTTTTGGGTTTTTTGCTGTAGTGTTTAGCTACAGTTTTTTATGAGTTAGTAAATGTTAGTATTCTTTTTGGTGGTTTTTCATTTATTTTTATTATTTTTATTTTTGTTTTTTATTTTTGTGATTTTTATGTAATTATTTATGGGTTTTTTATATGTACTTATATTGTGTTTATTGGAGGTTCTCTTAAGCTTTTTAGCCTTGCCCTTTCCGGTCGGTCTTCCCCGTCAAAAAGTGATGTAATTAGTGGATTTGTGTGGGTGCGTACTTGTTCCAAGAATCTAACATGTCTATTTGTTAGGTGTTCGTGAATTGTTTCGATTTTTAGGTTTGAGTGTATTTCGGTGTTGCGTATGTACCATGGAACGTTTGTTATTTGTCTGAGTGTTCTGTTTTGAAAAACTTGTAGTTTCTTTTTGTTTGTCTTGCTTGTGTGTGTGTATGCAATGGCACCATAGAGGACTTTGGGCTTGATAACTTGGTTGTAAATTAGAAGTTTGTTCTTGATTGACATTGAGCTATTTCTGTTAATTAAGGGATAGAATGCTTGTTTTGCTGCAATGCCTATGTTAATTTTACTTTGGATGTGTTGATTAAATTATAGTCTTCGGTCTAAGGTCATGCCTAGATATTTAAGAGTGTTATTCCAACTTAATTCAGTGTTTCCAAGCTTAAGATTTGCAGGTAATCTACGAGAGTGGCTAATGAGCATTGCCTGAGTTTTGTCATTATTAATTTTGATGTTCCAAGTTTCTGCCCAGTCGTCTATAGAGTTTAAGTGTTGTTGTACGTGTATTTTGAGTCTTGATATATTTTTGAGTGTCGAATATATGCAGATATCATCTGCATATATTGAGAGCTGTACGTGTGGGTGTTTGGGTACATCTGAAGTGTATAATGAGTATAGTGTTGGGGAAAGCGGGGAGCCCTGGGGTACGCCCGCTTCCATGATTCTAGTGTTTGAAAGTTCAGTATTTATTTGTGTGACGAATGCTCTTCGCTTGAGGAACGAAGCAATAAGTTGTGTTAAAGGTATTGGTATGTTGTGTTGTGTATGTAGTTTATGAATGAGTCCCTCATGCCATACTTTATCGAAGGCCTTTTCGATGTCGAGGGCCACAACTGCGGTCGCTGCCCGCCTTTGTAGTCCTCTAGTCGAATCCTCGACAAGCCTGGCAAGTTGGAGTTCGGTGCTATGGTTTTTTCTAAACCCAAATTGCTCATTTGGGATTAGATTGTGTGCTGTTACGTGTGTGTTTAGTTTATTGAGTATGAGGCGTTCCGTTAGCTTGCTCAAGGAGGAGAGCAGACTAATAGGACGCCAGTGTTGTGGGAATGTTAGATTCTTGTTTGGTTTCGGTATTAGTATGATCTTTGCTTTTTTCCAACAGGTTGGAAAGTGATTTAGTTGTAGTGTTTTGTTTATTATGTATGTTAGTTTTCGTATTGCCACGTCTGGTAGGTTTTTCAGTGCTTTGTTTTGTATGTTGTCTAGACCTGGGGCCTTTTTTGGGTTGAGTTGCGCAATTAGTTGCACAACTTCTTGTGTGTCAGTTTGTTGGGTTTCGTCTTCTGGTAGTTCGTTTATTTGTATCGTGATTCTTCTGTATGATCTCTCTATGGCCTCTTCGTGATCCATATCCTGCGCTCCATCCCCCAAGGTGAACTGCGACTCCAGCGAGTCGGCAAAGGCCTCAGCCTTGTCCTCGCTAGAATACGCCATTCCCCTCAAGCCATGGATCGGAGGATATATCATCTTGCCTTTATGCTGCATGTTTTTAGCTATTCTCCATAGAGAGTTGTCTTGTATGTTTACTGTTGTCAGGTATTCCGTCCATTTATTGTTTTTGTGATTTTTAACGTCTGTTTTTATTGTATTTGTTAGTCTATTTCCTTGTCTGTTGAGTTCTGCGCTGCCTGTTTGTTTGGCTCGTCTTTTTAGTCTGTTTCTTAGTCTTATGTTTTGTTTTATGTTTTCGGGAAGTGAGTATGGGTTGCTTTGTCTTGTGTGCACTGTTTTCTTGGCTGTGTTTAGTGCTGTTTGTATCTCTTCGGTGAAGCTTAAGACTTGATTGTCTAGCTCCGCCTTAGAGTTTATATGTGGGATATGTTGTGTGTTGTCTTTTAAGTGTTTTTTGAAAGTGTTCCATTGTATGAATGTTTGTGTGTGTGCTCGTGCGTTTTCGTGTATGTTGTTTATGGTGATGCCAATTGGAGAGTGATCTGAGGCAGATAACTCCTCCAGATTGTCTATCACCACGTTGTGAGGGATGTTGTGTGTGATTGCGATGTCTAGTATGTCGGCTGTTTCGCCGCGAAAGTGGGTGGGTTCGGTGGGAGCGAGTATTGTGTAGTGTAGTGTTTCTGCTGTCCTGAGTAACATAGTACCATTTTGAGTCGTGGTTCTACATCCCCAGGACCTGTGTTTGGCATTGAAATCCCCGGCAGCTAGTACCGGGTGTGTATAGTTAAAAAGTTTCTCTATTTCTGTGTGCGTGAGTTTGTTTGGTGGCGGTCTGTATACCGAGTGTATTACCATATCTCCGTCAGTTAAACTGACTTTGACACTGGTTACCTCTAGTATCTCAGACTGTGGTGTGCGTATTGTGTCATGTTTTATGCTGTTTTTTATAAAAATGGCCGTACCGCCTCCCCTGCGGTCCGGTCTATCATTTCTATAAATTGTGTAGTTTTGAACGTGTAAATGCGTATGTGGGCGTAGGTAAGTTTCTTGCACGAGTGCTATGTCTATGTTGTTCTCAACCAGATATTCCGCGAATTCGTATCTCTTGGGATAGAGGGAATTCGCGTTCCAACTGATCAAGAACAAATGTGGTGGTGTATTAGCCATTGAGATTAGCGAATAATCTCAATGTCGGGTTGTTTTGGATTAGTGTTGTGATGGTATTGATTTTTGCCTTTATCTCCTCTTCGGACATCGTTAGCAGTGTGAAGATGTTGTTGTTTTGTGCGTTTGTGTTTTTTGTGTTAATGCCTGAGTTTGGTGTGTTGTTTTGTGTGATTGGTTTTGGTTGTGGTTGTGGCTTCGTTAGTTGTGCGTAGCTGATGTTATTGCTCACCGGTCGTGTTTGTGTTATGGTTCGTTTTGTTTTATTGTTTGGGTTTTTGGGGCAAGTTGAGTAGCTCGCTGGGTGTTCACCTCCACAGTTACAGCACTTTGGAGGGGTGTTCATGGGCTTTTTACAGTCCCTGTAATGATGGTTTTCTGCGCACTTATGGCAGATTGGGGTTGCTTGGCAATTGGTTACTGTATGGCCAAATTGTTGGCATCTGTGGCACTGATTGTGCACACGATGCTTGCTGCCTCTTTGTATTTCAACTACAACTGGTATGTAGTTGATTCGAGTTTCATTTAGGATGTTCGAGTCTGATTGAGGTACTAAGACCTTAAGCATCTCTGTTAAGATGTTTCTTCTTGTTCCAGCCCTGAGCCAGAACATCTCTATGGGTGAATAGCCCTTTGCAATTAGGTCGTCCTTGATGTCCGACAATGGGATTTTGCCGTCTAGGCCTTTTATGATTACGTTTAATTTCCTATCCTCCGGTAGGAAATACGAATGGTAGGGATATTTTTTGTTTTTTAAATAAGTCGTGATCCTTCTATGATCATTCGGGGTTGTGGGCGTGATTTGAATCCCCAGTTTGGATTTTTTAATATTACCAAAATCAATTTTGGCATATGTCATGTCTTGGTGGATTTTGACCCAGTTTTCTGGGCACCTGATTATAATTGGAACCACTTCTGACTTTTTAGGTGCCGTGGTGGGCTCTTCTGTTTGGGCTTTTGATGGGTGGGCTAGTCCCAGGTGTTTGTTAACAGACTCTTGTGTTACCACATTCGTCATTCGTGGTATATTTGGCCTAGGGTTTGTGGATTGGGTTATTGGGGGGCTCGTTGCCCTAGACCTTTTAAGGGGCGGGAATTCCCTGTCATTAGAAGCTGGCATCTCTGAGTCTGAATTGGAGTTGGTCTCCATTTCATCCTCAGTGGGGGGGGCTATAGCTGTGGGGGTTGGTTGTGATATGTTAGTTTCTGCGTGTGTGTTTTCGTTTGTTTTGTCTTGTTTTTGTTTGATTTCCGTCAATGTCTCCATAAGTACGTCGTGGTATTTGTCTTGATTTGTCTGTACGTTTTTCATTGTAGATGTAGCTTTCTCAAGTTCTATTTTTAACTGCGCTACTTGTTCTGTCAGCGTGCAGTTTTCGTTTTGTAAGTCTTTGTTTTGGGTCTCGAGTTTACGTATGTATTTCTGTAATTTTTCCATTTGTTCGTCTTTTGTTTGTCGTTTGCTATCTAAACTTTTGATTTGTGTTGTGTATTGTTTTGTTTGTGTATGTAATGTACTTACAGTTTCCTGCCTTGGGTCGCTGTTTCTTCTTAGTTTATTTCTTCTTATTTTCTCCTTTTCTAATTCAGCTAACGTGAATTCCTTTCCTCTGTTGTTGTTGTCCATTTTCTATTTTGTATGTTGTCTATTTCGCCTTGGTTTCGCTTTTCTTGCACTTTCGTTGGTGTTGATACCAACCCTCCGAGGTACATGCACCCACGTAGGTACGGTACTCGGAAAGTTGGAGTCCTTTACTACGATTTAACGATTTTCTTTTGAATTTTCGGGATAAATCCCTAACGAATTTTCTTTAATAATTGCAGATGCAATGCTGAACATTACATCCACAGTCGTAGTAAAGGCTTTTGCGCACTGGCACTCACTCACGTTTTTCGTATCGATTTCGGGTTGTAAGCACGGCTTGTCTACACGACGGTCGACAAGAGGTGTGTTGTGTGTACGCAACAACTTTTTTTTTTTTTTTTTTTGTCAAGGTGTAAAAATGCTCCCTTATGCACACCCTCGGTTGAGGGTAGTGTGGGGCTCGCAATATGCATACCCACCAAAAAACACCATCTCTCATGATGCTAGTGACTCTACGTCACTTTTGCATCGTTCTTCTTTGGCGTGATGGCCTTCTGTTGATTTTCTTGATTGACTCCAGGCAGGCTGCAGTAATATGTTGTGTGTTATGGCATGTGTGGGGTAATGTTATGCGATGTGAGTTGTGATGTTGTGATGCGTGAGTTAGTGGGTTAATTATTTTTGGGGTTTTTTCTGTAGTGTTTAGCTACAGTTTTTTAAGGGTTAGTATGTGTTAGTATTATTTTTGGTGGTTTTTTATTTTTATGATTTTTATATTATTTTTATTTGTAATTTTTGTGTGTTTATTGTGTGTCTATTGGTGGATCTCGTAGGCTTTTTAGCCTTGCTCTTCCCGGCCGGTCTTCCCCGTCAAAAAGTGATGTAATTAGCGGATTTGTGTGGGTGTGTACTTGTTCCAAGAATCTAGCGTGTCTGTTTGTTAGGTGTTCGTGGATTGTTTCGACTTTTAAGTCTGCGTGTATGTTGGTGTTTCGTATATACCATGGTGCGTTTGAGATTTGTCTCAGTGTTTTGTTTTGGAAGGTTTGTAGTTTTTTCTTGTTTGTCTTGCTTGTGTATGTGTATGCGATGGCACCGTAGAGGACTTTGGGCTTGATAACTTGGTTGTAAATTAGTAATTTATTTTTGATTGACATTGAACTATTTCTGTTAATTAATGGATAGAAGGCTTGCTTTGCTGCAATGCCTATGTTAATTTTGTGTTGAATGTGCTGATTAAATGAAAGTTTGCTGTCTAGGGTCATTCCTAGATATTTCAGAGTGTTATTCCACCTTAATTCGGTGTTTCCAAGATTTAGATTTGCAGGTAATCTACGTGAACTGCTAATGAGCATTGCCTGGGTTTTGTCATTATTAATTTTAATGTTCCAAGTTTCTGCCCAGTCGTCTATGGCGTTTAAGTGTCGTTGTACATGTAATTTGAGTCTTGTTATGTTTTTGAGTGTTGAATATATGCAGACGTCGTCTGCATATATTGAGAGCCTTGTGTGCGGGTGTCTGGGTACATCTGATGTGTATAGTGAGTATAGTGTTGGGGAAAGCGGGGAGCCCTGGGGAACGCCCGCTTCCATGTGTCTAGTGGTTGATAGTTCTGTGTTTATTTGTGTGACGAATGCTCTTCGTTTTAAAAAAGAGGCAATCAGTTGTGTTAAGGGTAGTGGGAGGTTGTGTTGTGTATGTAGTTTGTGAATGAGTCCCTCATGCCACACTTTATCGAAGGCTTTTTCGATGTCGAGGGCCACAACTGCGGTCGATGCCCGCCTTTGTAGTCCTCTAGTCGCATCCTCGACAAGCCTGGCAAGTTGGAGTTCGGTGCTGTGGTTTTTTCTAAACCCAAATTGTTCATCTGGGATTAGATTGTGTGCTGTAACGTGGGTGTTTAGTCTGTTGAGTATGAGGCGTTCTGTTAGCTTACTCAAGGAGGAGAGCAAACTAATAGGGCGCCAGTGTTGTGGAAATGTTAGATTCTTGTTTGGTTTTGGTATGAGTATAATCTTTGCTTTTTTCCAACAAGTTGGAAAGTGGTTTAGTTGCAGTGTTTTGTTTATTATGTATGTTAGTTTTCGTATTGCTACGTCTGGTAGGTTTTTAAGTGCTTTGTTTTGTATGTTGTCTAGGCCTGGGGCCTTTTTTGGGTTGAGTTGCGCAATTAGTTGCACAACTTCTTGTGTGTCCGTTTGTTGCGTTTCGTCTTCTGGGAGTTCGTTGATTTGTCTCGTGATTCTTCTGTATGATCTCTCTATGGCTTCTTCGTGATCAATATCCTGCGCTCCATCTCCCAAAGTGAATTGCGACTCCAGCGAGTCGGCAAAGGCCTCAGCCTTGTCTTCGCTAGAGTACGCCATTCCCCTCAAGCCATGGATCGCCGGATATATCATCTTGCCTTTGTGCTGCATAGTTTTGGCTATTCTCCATAGAGAGTTGTTTTGTACGTTTAGTGTTGTCAGGTATTCTGTCCACTTGTTGTTTTTGTGGTTTTTCACGTCTGTTTTTATTGTGTTTGTTAGTCTGTTTCCTTGTCTGTTGAGTTCTGCGTTGCCTGTTAGTTTGGCACGTCTTTTTAGTCTGTTTCTTAGTCGTATGTTTTGCTTTATGTTTTCGGGAAGTGTGTATGGATTGCTTTGTCTTGTGTGTACTGTCTTCTTTGCTGTGTTTAGTGCTGTTTGTAACTCTTCGGTGAAGCTTATGACATGATTGTCCAGCTCTGCCTTAGAGTTTATGTGCGGGATATGTTGTATGTTGTCTGTTAAGTGTTTTTTGAATGTGTTCCATTGGATGAATGTTTGTGTATGTGCTCGTGCGTTCTCGTGTATGTTGTTTATTGTAATGCCAATCGGAGAATGATCTGAGGCAGATAGATCCTCCAGATTGTCTATCACAACGTTGTGTGGGATGTTGTGAGTGATAGCGATGTCTAATATGTCGGCTGTTTCGCCGCGAAAGTGTGTGGGTTCTGTGGGAGCGAGTATTGTGTAGTGTAGTGCTTCTGCGGTCCTGAGTAACATAGTACCATTTTGAGTCGTGGTTCTACATCCCCAGGACCTGTGTTTGGCGTTGAAGTCCCCGGCTGCTAGAACCGGGTGTGTGTAATTGAAAAGTTTCTCTATTTCTGTGTGAGTGAGTTTATTTTGTGGCGGTCTGTATACCGAGTGTATCACCATGTCTCCGTCAGTTAGACTGACTTTGACACTAGTTACCTCTAGTATATCAGATTGTGGTGAGCGTATTGTGTCATGTGTGATGCTGTTTCTTATAAAAATGGCCGTACCGCCTCCCCTGCGGTCCGGTCTATCATTTCTATAAATTGTGTAGTTTTGAACGTGTAAATGCGTATGTGGGCGTAGGTAGGTTTCTTGCACGAGTGCGATGTCTATATTGTTCTCAACCAGATATTCCGCGGATTCGTATCTCTTGGGATAGAGGGAATTCGCGTTCCAGCTGATCAAGAACAAGTGTGTTGGTGTATTAGCCATTGAGATTAGCGAATAACCTCAATGTCGGGTTGTTTTGTATTAGTGTGGTGATAGTGTTGATTTTTGCCTTTATCTCATCCTCGGACATAGTCAGCAGTGTGAAGATGTTGTTGTTTTGAGCGTTGGTATTTTTATTGATTGTGCCTGAGTTTGGTGTGGTATTTTGGGGGGTTGGCTTTGGTTGTGGTTTTGTTAGTTGTGCGTAGCTGATGTTATTGCTCACCGGCCGTGTTTGTGTAATGGTTTGTTTTTGTTTATTTTGTTTATTGTTAGGGTTTTTCGGGCATGCGGAGTAACTTGCTGGGTGTTCTCCTCCACAGTTGCAACACTTAGGTGGGGTGTTCATGGGCTTTTTACAGTCCCGGTAGTGATGTTTGCCTGCGCACTTGTGACAGACTGGGATTGCGTGGCAGTTAGTCACGGTGTGGCCAAATTGTTGGCATCTGTGGCACTGGGTAAGTACACGATGCTTGCTGCCTCTCTGAATTTCGACTACTACTGGCATGTAGTTAATACGAGTTTCATTGAGGATGTTCATGTCAGTTTGTGGTACTAGGACTTTGAGCATCTCTGTCATGATGTTCCTTCTGATGCCGGCTTTAAGCCAGAACATTTCTATGGGATTGTAGCCTTTTGCAATTAAGTCGTCCTTGATGTCCGACAATGGGATTTGACCGTCTAGGCCTTTTATGATAATATTTAATTTCCTATCTTCTGGTAGGAAGTATGAATGGTAGGGGAATTTCTTGTTATTGAGGTATGTAGTGATCCTCCTATGATCACTTGGGGTTGTGGGGGTAATTTGAATCCCCAGCTTTGATTTTTTGATGTCTCCAAAACCAATTTTGGAGTACGTGAGATCTTGATGGATTTTGACCCAGTTTTCTGGGCATCGGATGATTATGGGGACCACTTCAGATTTTTTGGATTCCGTGGTGGGCTCTGCTGCTGGGGTTTTTTTGTGGGGGGGCTAGTCCCAGGTGTTTTTTCACTGACTCCTGTGTTGCCACATTTGTCGTGTGTGGGATATTAGGCCTAGGGCTTGGGGTTTGGGTGATTGGGGGGCTAGCTGTCCTAGGCCTTTTGAGGGTCGGGAATTCCCTGTCGAATGAAGCTGGCATTTCTGAGTCAGAATTTGTTTCCATTTCGTCCTCAGTTGGGGGGGCTGCAACTATGGGGGTTGGTTGTGTTGTGTTGATGTGTGTGTGTGTGTTTTCACTTGTTTTGTCCTGTTTTTGTTTAATTTCTGTCAATGTATCCATAAGTACGTCATGGTATTTGTCTTGATTTGTTTGTACGTGTATCAAAGTTGTTGTTGCTTTTTCAAGTTCGTTTTTTAATTGTGCTACTTGTTCTATTAGCGTACAGTTTTCGTCCTGTAAGTCTTTGTTTTGTGATTCTAGTTTCCTGATGTATTTTTGTAGTTTTTCCAATTGTACGTCATTTGTCTGTCTGTTTATGTCTAAAGTTTTGTTTTGTGTAGTGTTTTGTTTTGTTTGTGACTGTAACATACTTACGGCCGCCTGCCTGGGGTCACTATTTCTTCGGACGCTTTCTCGTCTTTTCTTTTCCTTCTCGAGTTCGGCTAGTGTGAAGTCTTTTCCACTTTTGGTTTTGCTGTCCATTGTTGTCTTCTTTTCGTTGTCGTTGTTTCTCGCTCTTGTAGGTTTGGTTGGAGTTGAGTCCAACTTCCCGAGGTGCATGCACCCTTGCGGGTACGACTTACTCGAAAAGCTGGGGTCCTTCACTACGACTTAACGAATTTTCTTTCAATTTAAACGATTTTTCTTTAATAAATGATGCAGATGCAATGATGTACATTACATCTGCTGTAGTAGTCGTAGTGTAGGATACGCACTGGCACTTCACTTTGTTTGGTTTCACTTCGGATCGGTTTTAAGCACGACTTGTCTCCACGACGGTCAACAAGCTTTTACTGTAATTATGTGATGTGATTACGCAACAACTGAACCGAAATGAACGTATATATACCAATCGTTCGACCAATGAAAACGAAGAACGCGTGAAATAGTCGAAGGGCGGGGCTTGTTAAGGGATCAACGCCTCATATAAATACTAACCCAAACGCAGCGACAGTATCATTCCTTTCACTTACGTTGCAGGACTCGCATATACCCCTCTAACGTTAAATCCGCCTAAGGTATCTCCAGGACCTGGTGATATAGGTTCATATATTATATACAAATGACATACAACTTGCTCGCCATATCTTCGATATATTAATCGACATATTCTACACTATTATGGCAGGCGTTCAAATCGACTCGCATATTTCTCTCTAACGTTAAAACCGCGCCTAAGGTAGCCCCAGGACCTGGTGATATCAGTCCATATATTATATGCAAATAACATACAACTTGCTCGCCATACCTTCGATATATTAGTAGACATAATCTATGGCAGGC